>PVJA010014078.1:18790-48428 GCA_004027025.1 Myocastor coypus
AAAAAAAAAAAAAAAAAAAGAAACTGAAGTCGTGTTCACCAAAAGACACAAGTTTCTCATTAAACTTTGTTTTAATGGGTCTCAAAAGTCTGTGACAGATTTTTGGTTAAGTTGTTTCCATTAAAAAGAATTGATTAAAAAAAAAAAAAAACTAATAACTTAAAAACTGCCACACGCAAAAAAAATGGTCCACAAAACATTCTCCTTTCCTTCTAAAGGTTTTAAGATGCATTATTATCATCAACAAGTCTTTCACTATTAAACTTAAATGGCCAATTGGGAGAAACAGTTCTGAGACTGGTATTCCACCACTGATTATGACTGGGGTGGCAGGTGTTAGGGATAATATTCATTTAGCCTTCTGAGCTTTCTGGGCAGATCTGGTGGGTCATTTTTGCTGTCACCGGCAACATTGCCACAGCGGACATCTTTGACAGATACATTTTTGAGGTTGAAGCCCACATTGTCCCCAGGAAGAGCTTCACTCAAAGCTTCATGGTGCATTTCAACAGACTTGACGTCAGTTTTGACTTTGACTGGAGCAAAGGTGACCACCATGCCAGGTTTGAGAACACCAGTCTCCACTTCGTTGCCCACAGGGACAGTGCCAATACTACTGATTTTGTAGACATTCTGGAGGGGCAGCCACAAAGGCTTGTCAGTTGGACAAGTGGGTGGAAAGATGCAATCCAAAGCTTCAAGCAGTGTGCTTCCACTGGCATTGCTATCTTTATGGGTGACCTCCATCCTTTGAACCAAGGCCTGTTAGCACTTGGCTCCAGCATGTTGTTACCATTCCAATTAGCAATTGACACAAAAGCTGCAGTATCAGGCTTATAGCTGATTTTCTTAATGTAGGTACTGACTGCCTTAACAATTTCCTCATATCGTTTCTGGCCATAGGGTGGCTAGTGGAATCCAATTTGTTAACACTGACAATTAGTTGCTTCACACCAAGTGTGTAAGCCAATAGGGCAAGCTCACAGATCTGCCTGTTCTTGGAGATACCAGCTTCAAATTCACTAGCACCAACAACAACAATCAGGGTAGCATAGTCAGCCTAAGATGTGCCTGTAATCATGTTTTTGAAGAAGTCTCTGTGTCCAGGGGCATCAGTGATGGTCACATAATACTTGCTGGTCTCGAATTTCCACAGGGAGATGTCAGTGGTGATACTATGCTCATGCTCTGCTTTCAGCTTGTCTAAGACCCAGGAATATTTGATGGAACCCTTCCTGATGTCAGCAGCCTTCTCAAAATTTTCAGTGGTTCTTTTGTTGATGCCACCACATTTGTAGATCAGATGGCCAGTGGTGGTAGACTTGCTGGAGTCCACATGTCTGATGGCGATGATAATGTAAATCTTTTCCTTTCCCATATTGGCTTTGATTTAGTGGTGGTTTTCACTACACTTGTGCTCTTGTGGCAAACTTGTTGCGAGAAAGCTGAGTAATGAACAAAACTGCTTAAATTTTCCTCTAATTTTGTTTAAGTCTTATTGGAGCTTATCATAAGTAGGGTCATCATAGGGGAACTTCTAAATCATTCCAATCAGTGACTCCAAGACCTTCATCTTCCTGCTGTCTTTCTCACTAGCACAACTATGCAGGAGGCACTTCCACACAAGAGCAAAACTGTGATAGCACCTGATCTCAGATCCAATTTTGGCTCCATGTAAGGTACCATCCTGTCTTCCTTCAATTATACTCAAACTACTGCTTTCTTCATAGCCTTGCTGATATCCTTTCCATGAAACCTTGTCTGCCATCACAGTGGTATCAAGTATGTCCAAATTCTTGGCTGTTGTGGTAGCCAGGCCCTCCCCACTAGCCTTTGAGGTCCTACTTCCGATGGTTGCCACCCTCAGTGTGCAACAGTTAGAACAAATGCCTCATTTCTGAGGAGGAAAGAAACAATTTAGTTTTGATTAGATTAAATAGATTGAAAGTAACTATGTTTTTCAGGCTGGAGAAGTAGCTCATCAGTCTAAGTGCCTCAGCATGCTGGCCACTGAAACCAGGTGTGGAGGCACATGCCTGTAATCCCAGCATTGGGGAGGCTGAGACAGGAGGATCACTAGGAGTCTGAGCTGTGTAGTGAGACCCTGTACCAAATGAATAAATAAATAAAAATATTTTTTAAAATTTTTAATTAAAAAACTATGTTTTTCAAAATGTACTGGCTTCAACATGTGACATCAACTATATTTATAAAATATTGATTTTGTGTTCAGATAAAGCATAGTTAGGCCAAGTGTGATGGTGTACATATGTAATCTTAGCACTTAAGTGGCTGAGGCAGCAGAATCAAGTTTGAAGCCACCCTGGACCACAAAATCAAGTCAGCCTACATGCAGACTATCTCAAAACAAAATTCTTTACCTTTCTGTGTGACAGCCAAGAAAAGGTTAGAAATAATTTGGAGGAATAAGACAATAAACATGAAGAGGAGTGGAAAAACATTTACTGGTCTGCTTCTCTACATGAGGAATTCTGGTATTGGCTTTATTCATTTTATTCCTTGTGACAACTCCTTAAATACCTGGAGAAACTACTTCAGTTGTTTTCATGTATTCCTTCAGCAAATGCTTATCATGTGCTTCTGATCCAGGTACAGAACAAGTCTGGAGCTCATGTGCTAGTAAGATCATCTGTGTCAGCCAAATAGGTGCACAAAGATGATAAGAAATGAGAAAGAGAGAGATAAGTGATGTCATGGGAATAGTCACTGGGCAGTGAGAGACTCCTTTTACATGTCTTAGGAGTACATAGGAAATAACTATGAATGAAGTGAGAAAAAAGCATGTCTCAGGCAGATGGGAGAAAGGACATGTGCAAAGACTGTATGACAGAAGTATGACTGATATGAAGAAACTGATGTTAGCTAATCTATTTCTCTGTGTTCTTAACTGAAAATGACAGAAAAGAAGGTAGCCTCACTTGCAGTGTACCCTGAACTACCGCAGAGGTCAACCCAGCACCTATGTCAAAGATAATTTTATAGCTATGCCATGAACATACTATGGACTCTCATATCCCTAGTGACTTTAGTACTGGACACTGCTGTAACCACTGGACACAGTCATCACCCTCATAAGAAGGGATCCCTGCTCTAGTGGCATTAGTTGCTAAATCAGCAACTGCCCAGCTATGTCTAACTGGCAAAGCTAGCTTGCACGTCAATCCCCTTGCCACAAGGCAGGCTTGGGAGGCACAGTGGACAAGAGAAACACAGCTTCAAAGTGTGCCTATCAGGAACAATTTCCTCTGTATTGCTCATGAGGCCCATTGTGTCATTGCACTGGTACCTGTAAAACATGCAAAGTTGGAGCTAGGGAGAGAGCTTGGCTGCCTAAGTGCCTGCCCAAGTTTGATCCCAAGTCCGGCATGCTGTACAGACCCTGGAACCTCGGGCGTGCCATGATGGCCCTGAAACCAGGTGTGGTGGCACATGCCTATAATCCTAGCACTGGTGATGCTGAGACAGAAGGATCACTATGAGTCTGAGCTGCGTAGTGAGACCCTGTATCAAAAATAAAAAGTGCAAAATGCTCTGAAAACTCAGATTTGCTAGGAAGCCCCCTTTAGCTAAGAGACAGTGACACTCTGATAGGTAACACTTGTGATACTTGTGTAAGACTTAAGAACCATTCCAACACACTAATATGGCCAGCTCTCCTCATCTACAGATATGCTCAGATGCCAAGGGAAAATATTCAGAAAAAAATTTGTCTCTACTGAATAGAGACCTTTTTCCTTGTCATTATTAACTAAAGAATACTGAAAAAGGACTCTTTACATAGCATTTATACTGTAGTAGGTATTATAAGCAATCCAGGGATATTTTAAAGTATATAAGGATGAGCTTAGGTTATGTGTAAACATATGCCAGTTTATTACAGGAACTTGAACATCCAAGGATTTGGGGATCTGAGCAGCTCTGGAGCCAATCCCCATGGATATAAAGAGGTGACTTACAGTGTATTAGTTTCTGTTGCTGTATAATGAACTACCTTAAAACAGCATCTTAAAACAACAACAATCTATTGTATCACATAGTTTTTGAGGGTGCAGAATCTGAGAATGGTGTAGCTAGGTGGTAATGGCTCAGAGTTTCTCACAAAGCAGTGACAAGGTGTCATGTGAAGCTGTAATCATTCAAAGGTTAGATAGGGCTGGAGGGGCCACTTCTGAGGTGATTCACTTGTTGACATTGGCTAGACACCTCAGCTGCCCCTAGGGTATCTGCCTACTTTAGTGCCAGCTGGCTCATTTTAGAGCAGCAATCCAAGAATGAAATGAAGGCAGATTGTTTTATATCCACAGCATTGTTTTATAATCTAGTTTCAGAAGCTATTGCCACTTCTGCTGTGGTCCATTGGTCACTCATACCAACCTTGGTATAGTGTGGAAGGGGATCATAGAAGACAGGAATCCTGGGAAACAGAAGTTACTGGGAATCATGGACCCTTCATACTCTGTGTTAGTTTGGCTGATGGAGTGCTATCAGGCACATCTAGCTTTAATGCTTGATATGTGGAAAAGTGAAGATAAACTCACATGCTTTTTTACTTGTGACTAGAAACTCAATTTGTGACTAGAAACTCATACCTATTAGCAACCTAAAAACTATTTGTTTCTTATGATCCTCCTGCTTCAGTCTTCCAGAGTGCTGGGACTAGGAGAGAGGGGCATCCACACCCCTCATTAGGAACTGTTTCTAAAAAAGACAATAGTTACTCCTGAAAGAGGGTTTTCTACTTGGGGATTGCTGGAGCTCCATCGAGCATGCTGCTATACCACAGCTGGCAACAAAATGGTCAAGTGCCATAGTTCACTGCACTGATGCAGCTTGACCAGGTGAAGGAGCTGATCCCACCCAAAGCTAGAGCACGTAAATGAACCAGCGCAACACACTACAAAAAGACCCAGACAATCCAGAATGTGGACATGCTATAAAACTGTGAAAGTATACTAAGCATTCAGTAGGAGAAAAATCTGTTTTTAAAGAGACAGGTTTGGCAGCACAGTTGCTCTGTCACTTGATTGAGTTAGTATCTTTTCTAAGATGTAGCTGTCTTTTACACTAAACAAGAATAATTCAAAAGGTGATATGATAGGAGTCAAATTCCCTACACCTTTGGTAGATTTCTTTAGTTTTCTCAGGGACACAGCATTACTTTTGTTTTTTTAGTTTTTGTAGGAAGAAGTAGTTCCAGGATCTTGTTTTCTTATCACAGTTGCCCTTCTTCATGGGAAGAAGCTTATGCATAATCTCTGCTCATTAAGGAGTACATCTACTCCTAAGTCTACATTCTAGTGTAAGGAAATCATCTTGAGTCACTGGAATCCCACTAAACCATCACAAGATGGATTTGGGCCAAACTTTGCTCACACTTGATCATACAGTTCCCTCTTTGATGATCCAGTGTGGTGTTCTGGGATCCTTGGAATTAGTGTTAGCTCAGAACCTGTATCTGGTAGTCCTCCAGAAGTCTGAGTAATTGCCATTCCCCAGTGCTCATTTGCCCTGCAAATGGATATACTACCTTTATACAAGACTGAAAGAAATACTGTGGTGGATGTTCAACTGGTAGTCACCTTGTTACACTCAGCTGAACTGAACGGGCATGGTGCTGGGCGTAGGAGGCCCACCTGAGGACTGTTGCCAGCAGCATAAGAGGCAGAACTGGAGATATGATAAAGAATGTTAGGGAAGGTGTTTTGAGAAGCTGGTGGAAGTTGTTAGTTCTTCTGAGCTGTTCTGCTGGAGGATCTTGTCATGCTGGCTTTCTGGATGAACTTGGCTATTCTCATAGTCCCTGACAACAGCTATGGTTCACTTTGGGAAAGCTCTTATCCCCATCTTGGGCATCACTTCCTGGCTCCAGAGGGGAAGATGGTGCACAGCTCTGCTTTCTGGAGAAGCTTATTGTGTTGGCTTTCCTGATGAGAACTCAGCTTTCTTTCTCTTTTGAGGATCTCCAGACTTTGCTGTTGTTGAGGATGGCTGTGGTGCTTTTCATGGGGTGTCCCTATTCTTACCTTTAGCATTGCTTCCTAGCTTCAGTTCAGATCCCTCAGCCTGCTAGCACAGATCTATTGTCCTGCTGGCACAGACTTTTTAGCTTCCAGCACAGACCTTCGGGCCTTTCCTGTGCAGATCCATAAAGTGGGCCTGTGTGAGACCTTGTGTGCTCTAGACCTCCAGCTGGACTTGTTATGAGCTCTAGGTTTTCAGCTGGACTCATGCAGGCTATCAGGATCCAGGCCCTTTGCTGGACTCTTTGGTCTTTAGTGTGTGGACAGATTTCCTGAACTCTATATATGATTATTTGAGTGATTTATTATTATAAAATAATCTTATAAAATATGTGCCCTATACTGTATTGTTCCCTTGCAAAAGCCCTAAACCATGACAAATACTTTAATATGTTTTTAGTGATCCACTGGATCCTTTGCTTGCAATGCTTTGTCATGCTGAGCACTGAGTCCCTGAATTAGCTAATGTGGAGATGGAGTATCATTGCAGGAACTCTACATCCCTTTAAACCATGCCTGTGTATCTCTCTCTGGTTTCTGGGTTCATTTTTATTTAATTATTTGATCAGATACCATGTCTTTTTAATTAAAAATGAGACAAATCCTTTTGTACTTTTTGAGGGTTCCTTTTAAAATTCATTCCTGTATTATCTATGTCAACTGGTCTCTAGCTCCTCTTTCCCTAAGTGCAGCTGTGTTCTTTTGCTTTTAATCTCCCATACCTGGAATTTTCTTCAGAGCTCTTCGGGCTATTGGAGCCAAGATGACTACAAGCCAAGAGAGCTGGAAGTATCTTTGGATTTCTCTTGGGGTACAAAGAAGATGGATTACTAGAATGACACTTAATAAATTCATTTTAGCATTCCTATATTTATCCCTAAGACATTGTATTCTTTCTTATACCTTAGCTGCTCAAAGTGTATGAGGACCAGGAGTACTGGTCTCATTTGGGAACTTGTTAGAAATTCACAATTTTGGACTGTACTCCAGATCTTTCTAAATTAAAACTTTAATGAGATTCCCATGGTATTCATATGTACATTAAAGTTTTAGAAGTACTAACCTAAAATTTAGGTCTGCCAACAAAATTTTGGCACCTTAGAATCTTATAATTAGGCCACCCCTGAGCACAGGTATCAGTCAGCTAATTGAAAACATAGCTAAAATCACTTCCAGATGCTTTTAAACATGGCATTTCCAATCTACACACATGCCACCAAATTTAGCTTTATTTAAAACTGTTTTTTCCTTGCTGGTATAGACCCTCTCCTCACATTCTGAAAATTTTTGAAGGAAATATGAGCAACATCTTTATCTATAGCCTGGGAACAATGAGGAGTGGCAGGGATAACTCAGAAGAACTGATTCACTGTCAAATGACCTGCCTCAATTATAACCCTCGAGTCCTCAAGCAAAGTGAGTTAGTCTCATAAAAAGATTCTTACTGGGGTTGAGATGCCTGGGAGGTGCTATGGTTTGAATGTGTTCCCCAAAGTTCCTGTGTCAGAAACTTAATCCCTGATGCAATTCGCAGCAGTGTGGAGAGGTGAGATCTTGAAAAGGGGCTAAGCACATGAGGATTCTGTCCTTACCAATGAGTTTAAACCGTTACCATGGGAGTGGGTTAGTTGTCATGGGGCTGGTTTCTGGATAAAAGAATAAGTTCAGCCCCATTTCCTACTCTTCTCTCACTTTTTGTGCTATGCAAGATAGATATCAGCTGCTTTGAATAACACAGGAAGGAAGGAAGGAAGCCTTACTAGATGTAGCTTCTCAATCTTGTACTAAGTAAGTATCTGTTCATTATAAGTTGTGGAATCTGTGAGAAACTGTTATAGCAGTACAAAACAGGGTAAGTGAAGAAGCATTTGAATCCTCCTACTATATCCCATTTCACCCCAATCTGCTACTTCTTGATTGATGCAAACAGTGAGGGAATCAGACTATGAGATAATCTCATGTTGTGTTTCAGTTACTCATAGGATCAGACTTCGAGTGGATTTTTTTATATTTCAGCCGTGCAGCCTTAAAAGGTGACACATTATTTCAGTGACCATCATTTCTATTTCTGAGTACTTAGGACCTACAATTTGTTATTCATATTTCTTTAAGCTCTTTGTAGTTATAAAGAAATAATTACCTTATTGTCTAGTCCTTGAGCAGTTTTTCTTTTGCTGACTATTCTGTATCATATACTATTAAATCCTCCAAGTTCTACTTTTCATGGACACTGTATTCCAGGTAATACAGATAATAATTTAACTAACAGTTTGCACTGAATAACATAATGTGCTGGATTTTTAATGATTTTACTTGTAACCATAGTAGATAATCAAGTTTATATTCCCCCCTATTATTGTAAGGGCCTACTTTCTGCAACCACTCCTAGAGCAAATTATAAATCAAAAGTGTTAAAAAAAAAACTCAGGCAAAATAGCTAACTTAACAATAAAAAGCATTTATTAAAGGATATCGAGCAGCTCCCAAACTTTCCAGAAAGCAAGAAGAATCACAAGGGTTACTCAAAAATCTTGCATTTAGAATTGGTCTTGAGAGCCCCTAAAACTGCTTTCAGGGACACAACCTCTTCTTCTGGCTCTGCTGATGTTGCCACTATGTGTGTGTGTGTGTGTGTGTGTGTGTGTGTGTGTGTGCGCGCGTGCGTGTGTGTGTGTGCATGTGTGTGTGTGTGCAGGGTTTCACTATGCAGCTATGATTCATAGTGATCCTCCTGTTTCCTGCCTCCCAAGTGCTGGAATTACAGGCATGCAACACCATACCTGGACTCCATCACAGCTCAGAGTGCCTGAGAGCAGGGCGGCATAGCAGGCAGGGCCAGGAATTGAACCTTAGCCCTTGTGCTTCCCTAAGCAAGTGCTTAGTCCTCTAAACTATACTGTCAGCCCTGTTACTACTAATTATTAATGGCTTTTCTTTTCCTATAGTGCCTCCTCCCCCTAATGTCTCTCAAGACTGGTTATGAGAATAATCATAACTTTCATCCTTATCCAGACAGATCATATTATGTTGTATTTTTGTGTCATAAGCTCCAGAGTCTGGCGGGCAGTAAGCTTTGGCTGGAGAGCCACATACCTATGCTTAGCTGCAAGGGATGCTGTGGGAAAAAGTTTTCAGCTTCAGTAGTGGCAGGAAATCTCTGTTGCCCTCAAAAATTAATAAGTTGGGAAATTCTTCAAGCAAAGGAAGGGATTCAGATACTGATTCCATTACAGTTCGTGTGGTTGAATACAGACAAGAGTGAATGTGGGCAAGGTAAGGCTGGAGAAGTAAGCAGAGACCAGATTATTGAGTTTAAAGGCTTATCGAAAGGTTGCTCTATTCTAAAAGCAGCAGAAGATTATAAAGGGTCTTAGATTGAGAAAGGTTGTCACATGAACAATCTTTGCATTATAATATAGAGTGAGAGAGACTTTGGGCACACCTGTCAGGCTTTTTTGTATCTTCATGGTACAATGGTCCCATGAGCAGGGTTGGTGATAAAGAGGAAGAGTTGAGCTCAGTAGAGTTGATGGCAGTTGGATAAAGGAAGTGAGGGAGACAAACATATCACACATAACTTCTTGGTCTTGGCTTGTATGCTTGGATGAATGTTGGTACCACTCACTGAGGTAGTACTTGTGCTGCAGATTGGAACACAAGTTGTGCATGGTGAGTGGTATTGAAAAATCTTCTGACTGCTTTTAAATAAGCTGAACCTGATTGAAATGCCTTTGAGATAACCAAAGGATGATTTTGGAAGATAGTTTATGTATAGATCAAAATCTCAGAGGAAATATCTGAGGTAAAAATATGAACATATATGCCACCAAAGGTGGCATTCAAAAATGTCAGTGTGAATGAAATCATCTGATGGATGTGTATAGGTCACGGCAAAGTGGGCTAAGGATATTTCAGTGATCAGACCTTGTTGGTTGCTTTTTAACTACATGTTGTTCTTTCCTAATAGAATCCCAGTGTTGTTAAAATATTTCCCTTTCTTATGCATCTCTGTGCTTCTGGAGAATCTTTAATTCTACATGGCCTGATTAGGAGAAGGATAGCCCTTCTCCTTTTTGCACTAATGGTTTAAGAATGGCCATATGATTCAATGTCTGACAATGAGAAATGAGGGGAAACTAGTTCTTGGGCTTTGGGAAGGTTGTTCTTGCTTCTAAGTGAGAATCAAAGAGAAAGAGAGCTTACTTTGCATATTTCTCTGGTATAAGAGGATATTTAGGTCTAAAATGGCCCCCAGATCTCATGTGTTTGGAAGATGATAGGATTCAGAAGGACTTAGACTAGCTGCTAGGAGGTGTGATCCCTCCAGAAGAGCAGATTACTGGGGACATGGCCTGGAGGGGTTTATCTTCCTTCTTGGTTCTTCCCTTGATTCTCTGCTTCATGGCTGCTACAGTGTGACCAGGTCCTTCCACTGTGTTTTGTTTGCACTGGAGCTAGCCACCCATGGACTAACAAAGGTTACCCAATTAAGTTTTTCTTTCTTTAAGTTGTAAATGTTAGGGATTTTGTTCTAATAATAAGCAAAGTGACTAATATATGTGGATATCAACTTTGAATTTAATTTTCATCTAGATTTTTTTTTTTTGTACCAGGGATTAAACTCAGGACTTTGTGCTTCCCAGCCAGGCACTTAAGCCTCTAAGCTATCTCCCCAGCCCCATCTAGATGTTTCACTTAGCACTGCTGCTGTTTTCTTGCTGTAAGGAGAGAAAGACAGATAGATACACAGATAAATAGAGAGAGAGAGAGAGAGAGACAGAGAGACAGAATGAGAAAGAGAATGAGACAGACAGACCAGACAGACAGAGAGATTGAGAGAAGACAGAGAGATACTAGGTAATAGTTGGGGCCTTAACATTTTTGAATCCACTGTCCCTGAAAACCTGTCATATTTCTGTGTTTCGTTTACAACCTATCTGGCTTGAGTTGAGATATTGGCTGATTGCATATTTATATCAGATTCCAGAGTTAGACTCTAGGGGTGGAGCCAGGAAGATAGGTCAGTAGAATAAGTGCCTACCTGGCCAGTGCAAGGTACTGAGTTCAATCCCTGGTACCACAAAAAAAAAAAAAAAAAAAAGACTCTAGGTGTATGAGTATGAGGGAGGCAAACATACTACAAACAACTTCTTATTCTTGGCTTATGTCCCTCACTCCCTTAGTAAGAATGGGATATGCATTTAAGTCAGTCTAAAGGCAAAGCTCATGTTCTATAACTATTGCCCTGCATATGGAAGAAACACAGTAAATATTTTAAGGTTTTCAGGCTATACGGTGTCTGTCACAGCTCTCTAACCCTGTGGTAGTAGAAGTGGCACAGTAGCAGTAAACAGTATATCAGGAAGTGGGCATGACCATACTCCAATAAAACTTTATTTATACAAACAGGTGGTATACTGTAGAGTTTCTCAATCTCTGCGTTACAGTACAAGATTGAAAAACATTATGGATTAAGAACCTGTGTTTTAATTATGTGTCCCTAGTAGCTAAATCTGATTTAAGTGCTTGGTATCCCTTGAAATTTTAACACACAGCAAGTCACATATTATATATTTAGAGTCTTTTTAAATCAGTATCCATCATTAGTGGGATTTGAACCATCATAATATGAGTTATTTCTAAATCCTAGTAAGTAAGGGTGATTCATTGATTAAGGGATTGATCAAATGCACTAGGGCCTTTGCGGAGCCAAGTAGTAGATTGAGTGGATAATGGTGGTTGCCTGAGGATTGTGGTCGATGAAACTGTCTTTCCCATCCTGAGTCCCACTCTGCTTCATCCTTATTTCCCTTTCCTAAGGAATCAGGGACTAGAACTAATTATCTATAGGGACTAGGAGTCCCTATTCCACATGGTTTAGGGTCTCCACCCCCCCCCCCCCCCCCCCCAGTGCATGTTCATATGGTCCTAGACAATCAGAATTTTTGTCTACAAAATTTTTATAGTGATTATCGGGGAAATGGTTTCTCTTTGTTGAAACACATGTAATATGGTTTGGTTCTGGTACAGTTTTTTTTGTTGGTTTGTTTTTAATTTGATACAAGGTTTTATTATGTTGCCCCAACTGAGCTGAACTCAGGAAATCCTCTTGCTGCAGCCTCCATGTAACTGGGACTGCAAGTGGTTCTAGCTACATGTAATTTTTGAACTGAAGGACTGGAGACATTTATTCCTCCCTATTTATTTTGTTTCTACTCCAGAGTTTATGACAATAATGAAATGAACATCTGGTTCAACAGAGTATTACCCAGAGCTGAGTAAAGAAAGATGAGACCGGAAACCATAGGAAGCAATAAAGAGCAGATTTCAGTGATGTAGTGGCTGAGGAGAGTGAAAATAGTGCTTCTTTTTACTGCATGGTGGTCATTCTCAGTGAAGGGACATGTTAAAATTGGTTCTCTATAGAAGAGAATATTCAATATTTCAGCTTGGCAGGAATATACACCAGAGCAGTCCGTGAAAAGCACCCGGTTTCCATCTGCCATGAGGAAGGCGAACTCTGGACTCAGCTCTACCAGTGCATTCCCTCTAAGCCCCCTTCCTGCTCCAAGCAGGCTCCTCCTGCCCACTGGTGCATGGGCTTATGGTTTTATCACTGCTAGAGAGAAGGCCCCAGAGGCTTCAGGCCTGGGCAGAGAAAACTTAGGAACAGCGAATCTACTTTCAACTCCACTGTCTCCACGTTTTGGATCAGATACCCATGAGGCAAGTTAATTCTAGCCAGGGTGACTTGAGCTAGCAGATTGGGAGGGAGGGTTACAAGCTGAATGTGACAAAGCATTTTATTTCCCAGATGCTTTCTGAAGCCTGACCTGAGAAAGAAGAAATTTCAAATAAAAACAATTGGCTCCTTTTCACAGTTGTGCACCAACCAGAGCCACACGTATCGGCAGCCTGGCTTTGTGAGTCAAGGTACAAAGCTGGAGGCCTGCCTGGGAGCACTATGTGGCCCTTTTCAAAGGAGATTCTTTAGCACAGAGTCATAACTTATTTATGCTTCCTAGACACACATAGACACTCAAGTCCCTCGAAGACATCATACTGAATTGCTTCAATTAATAGCAAATCAGTAGCATTTGCAGCCTAAATTCTGCTAGCTGCTCATGACAGGGGGCACTGCAGCCAGTGATGAAGCCCAAAGCCAAAGCACAGGGTGTGAATGCCGTGAACACTGACATTTTCAGCCAAAGAAAAACCTTATGGCCAGTTCTATGTTTTGTTTTATTTATAATAGTAACCTAGAAAACCTTAGTATCTGAACTTGACTTGATAGATAAGTGATACCATAATCCCATCATTCAGGAAGCTGAGGCAGGAAGATCAACTGGAGTTCAAGGCCAGCCTGGGCTATACAACGAAACCTCTTCTCAATAAATAAATAAATATAAAGAGATTTTACTATAAATCTCTAATAAAAATCTCTACTAAAAAGATCTACCAGTTAGAAATAGTAGATCTGTTAGAGAAGGTGAATTGAAACAATGAGCAGGAACATTCTAGCAGGACCTAAACACTTTGCCAATGGCCCTCACAAATGCAGGCATTCAGATAAACAACAACAAAACCCTCAAAAAACAAAGAAAACACTGAAACTCAGCATACTCCAGCCCTAAGATAGCCAACTAGAGCTTTTTTGATAAAAGCTTTTTCAAGTCCTTATAGACACAGCTCACCTTCAGTAACCTGAAAATAACCACTTACTCCCATATTAATCAACTAGAATCCTATGGCTCAAGGCCCTTCTAGGATAACTTTGCTCAGTGAATCAGGACAATGCTTGGCATGTTATAAATCCTGTGTAAATGTTATCATCATCTATGATCATCATCTGCATCTCCAGAACCTTCCTACATTACACCTACTCTTGCAGTTGAGGTTTCACAGGGTGTAGATTGATAACAACAACCACAGGTTTTAATTATACAGGAAGACAGTCAGGAAAATACATGAGCTAGCACATTGAGACCTGGCACTTGGAAACAGTATTGGCCTGAAAGGCCACACTCAGGGCAAAAGACCATATGGTCTCTTGGTTGGTAGCATCCGGCAGACTGCTGAAGAAATTAGTTTCTGGCTCAACTGTTTTCACTATAAATAGTCTGGAAAAGAGACTATACCTAGGTACCCTCCGAGGTAAGTCAAGAGTTAAAGACAAGTTAGATATAAATCGGAGTTGAAAAATATTTGTCTCCATGGTGCATAATAAAGTTTGACTTTGGAGAGGATGTTGAGAATGGGGTTAATTACCATGGGCTTCTGTGTCCTCGACTTGATAGAAATAATTTGGAAGCAGGGTAGGATTTTAATTTAAATGAAAAAAGAGGATTCACTGCATTCCTTTGTGTTATTATAATCAACAAGGTATACATAAGATTAGAAGAAGCTGGTGATGAATTGGCAGGTGGTTGCAATAACTATATGCAACTCATGATTTTCAGAGTCCTTAGAAATTAGTTTAAAAGCATTATTTTACAAAAAAAGAAAGAAACTAAAGTCTAGGGAGGTGATATGACTTGCCCACATCCTACACTCTCAGTGACATAATTCAGCTTTGCCAGCCTCCACCCCACACGCCCCTCACTGATACCATTTAAAGAAGCTGTGTATAAATGTGTGTCAGCTTCCCCTATCTCTTAGCTTTTTTTCTGTTTCCAGCCTGGAAAGAGATTTTTCATATGTATAATAATTTTGCTATGTCCATTGTATTTGCTGAGATATTTTAGCCTTGGAACATTTATATATAATAAAATAATCTTCTGGGATAGAAAATATGCCATTTTTCTCCTCCCAAAGTCTTACCCATACAACATTCTTTATTTTTGTCCAGTATGGGAGGTTGAACCCACGTTTACTCTACCACAAAACTAGAGCCTTAGACCTTTTTATTTTCATTATTTATTTGAGGTAGGATCTCACCAAGTTGTCCAAGTGAGACTCAAACTTTCTATTCTGCCTCAGCCTCTTGGAGTTCTGGGATTACAGATGTGATCCACTGCACCCAGTTTTAGGCAACATTCTCCATGGACATTTACCTGTAAAAGTAGCTATTTTCACTATTTTTTTATTTTTTGTAGTTTTATTTGTGATGATTAATATTTAATTCAAAAGGAATGTGTAATGTTGAAAATTGTGAGGCTTCCAGTTAATAGCAAAGTACTCTAAATGTTTTTGTTGTTGTTGATGGTGTTTCAACTTTTCTTAAATAATTTTCAGAAAGAATTAGTTTTACATGTTTTCTGCATTAAGTATATCTTAAGATTCATGTTTGTTTTATCATGAACAAGACTTTTAGATGTCAATAGTGATGAATCAAAAGCTATTTTCACTATTAAAGGAGATGTTAGGCCTATGCATCTACCAAACTATGCAGTAGTCTTCAAACCAAGGCCCCGGCTCTTGACAGACATTGGTGGAGGACACGGCCTGAAATGTCCTCTGCTATCCTGTGATGTTGGGTAGTCCATGTTGCCCCCTCTAGGGTGCAGTTTTTCCCCCTGTGAAAAGGGGGTCGAGGATTCTGAAGTCCAAGGTCTGAACTTGTAACTATTGTCCCATAATTTTTTTGTTTAAAGTCAGGCTCTGTTTTTGTAAACATACCAACTGGATAGTATAAAATAGATGGTACAGCAGAATGAAATATGAAATTAATATTTTTTTTTTAGAACCTGGGATTGAACTGAGGCCCTTACACTTGCCAGGCAAGTGCTTATTCTACTGAGCTATCTCCCCAGCTCCTAAAATTAATTTTTTGCCACTAAAAAGTTATATAAAACTCTAAGTCATTTTTCACCTGTGCACCTTTTTTTAGTGATGCTTTCTTGCATTTTGTTTAGTATATCACAAATTAATCTGAAAAGAAGTTACATGGACTTGTACTTTGACAAAGAAAAAAAGTCATTCTTATAGAAAAGCTGGAATGAGAAAAACTTGAAACAAATCAGCTGTTACTACTTGCTGTGCAAAAAAGGAAAACATGAGTAATTCCATGTATTAGAGGTAGAAAAAGAGCACACTAAGATTTGTTGGAGAAAGTACTCCAGGTCTTTCTGTATTCCCAGCTATAATCTGTCTTCATTTACTAGGATATTAGTTTTTGATTCCTTAAAAATTATATTTTTAAGAGAAAAAACCCTCAAAGTTTCAAAACAAGATAATAGAATAACAATGGTTAATACATTACATATTGTTTTCTTTAAATTAGTCAGAGTACAAGATATGGGTATTTAATTGTCCAAAGAATATTAACATAAAACTTTTCCAATGAGCTAAGAGAAATTAGTAGTATAACTACCTTAATTATAATATATATGTGTCTCTGTGTATATGTATGCATATATAAATATATTTACTTACTTTTCCCTTCTTTCTTTTCTCCCATCCCAGCTTCTCTTTTCTTTTGTATAGTGATGATGATGATGATGATGATGATGATGATAATAATAATAATAATAATAATAATTTGAATTTCCTTGCTTAGATAGGTATAGTCAGATCCATGGCAATGGCAATCTTAGAATGTCTTCAGTTCTCTTAGGACTGTTTTATCTCCATCCACCGAGCTGGAATCTCCTTTCCTGGGAATTCTGTTCAAGAGCCTCTAGATCCACATTGAGTTCTCTGTGTTACTGCTCCTTCTGATCTGAGACTTAAGCATACTCCAGAATGGATAATGGGAGTCCCAAGAGCCTGAGAGGAGGGATTGACACCAGGGAGCTTCCTCTTTGAATAAGTCTTTGGCAAGAAGTTCCCTTGGTTCTAAACAGTCCTGAGAGTGTTTACTAATATGTTCAGTATTTTGAAAACTCTCAGAATGTGGATGGTTAGATCCAAGAGAGAAGTAATCATAACAGCATCAGTACCATAGAGAGGGGGAGAGAGAAAAGGAAGGGAGAGGAGCAGAGGGGAGGGGAGACAAAGGGGAGGGGAGGGGGGAGGGGAGGGGCAGAGGAGGGAAGACAGAAGAGAGGAGAGGGGAGAGAGAAGAGAGCAGAGCAGAGCAGAGAAGAGAAGAGGAGAGAAGAGAAGAGAGGAGAAGAGAAGAGAGAAGAAGACATGGTGACATAAGAAGATGCCTTTCTCAAAAGGCATAAAGTATCAATTTAGTTGACTGTTTGGGGTCATAAGAGCAGTGTGGTGCTTGCTATGTATTATAATTAGAAATGTTCAAGAACATTGACTCAGCAGCAACTTCTAGGAATGTATCCTAAAGAAACATATCCCTTGTACCAACTTATGTGAATAAGGATTTTCTGTGCTACAGTGATTATTGGAGCACAAAATTACAAAGTGCAGGAATCTTCATTTCCCATCATTTCTGACACCCACTATTAATTCAGGGACCCCCCCCAATTATGCTCAATTTCAGTGATTCGTCAGAAGGATTTACAGAAATTGCCAAAGCTGTGGGACTCACAGCTATGTTTATTTACTACAGCAGAAGAATACAAGTGAAATGCAGCAAAAAGAGACACTCACAAGGCAAGGATTTGAAGACACCACCTGAGAACCATACACCTGTGCCCTTCTGGTGGAGTCATGCAGCCTGCACCAATTCCTCCCAGAAATCATGTGCTGTAGTGTGTGAGTACTGCCAGTCAGGAAAGCTCATTTGGGCCATTCAGAGGTGTGATTAGTGCTCATTCACCACCTGCAGTACTCTTGCCTCTGTAGAGGCTGAACTGGACTCATCACTGATAGGTCTCTGCCATCAATCACACTGTTAAGGATGTATAGCAAGTCCAGTTCTGCGTTTTCAGACAGATCACTTCAAGGACTTAGCAGACAGCCTCCCAAGAATCAGGGACAAAGGCCAAACGTTTTCTTGGTTAAAATTAATTTTTTACATAAAAATAGAAAACAACTAAAGTGTTTATGGGGAGTAGACTGAATAGGTAAGTTATATACTTCCAGTAGTAGAACATCATTTGCCCATTAAAAAGAATGAAACAGATCTGAAGATGCTGGAAAAGAAGATAGTATAAAACACAAAGAGAAAGTTACAAAATATTCTGTGTATGGAAGCATTTTTGTTAAAAACAAATTTCCATGTTAGGATATGCATGGAGGAAAAATTTCAATAATATATACAAAAATATTTAATAGTGATTATTTCTATGGGGTTGAAATTGTGGAAGACATTAGTGTTCCATTTCTTTATTTCTATTTTTTAATGTAGCAAATATATTTTAAATTTGTAATTAGAAAACTATGGTTTAAATGATTATCTTTTTAGAAAAGCAATTTTTCTAAAGTGTGTCTTATCACAAGATACACTTTCATGATTCATACAATTACTTAAAATTGACCAGGAATAAATAACCTGTATGTGGGGTTTAGCATACTTTCCTTTGTATTTTGGTGATGCTTGAAAATATCTATAAGCCCTTATGTACACACACACACACACACACACACACACACACACGCTCTCTCTCTCTCTCTCTCTCTCTCTCTCTCTCTAAGTGAAAATCATAGCTGCTGCATGTATACCTAACCCTTCTGCTACAGATGTTTATAGTTCTCTGAACACAAGAGTCATATAAAGAGATTTTGAAATTCCAATGTGATTATGAAAATTCCTCATTGTCTTGGTCTATGAGGACTGCCAAAACAAAATACCATATATTGGGTGACATATAGCTAACAATTTAAGTTTTACAGTTCTATTGATTGAGAAATCTAATGTTAAATCACTGGCAAATTAAGTATGTGGAGAGAGCCTAATTTCTTGTTCTTTTTATTTCTTGTTCATAAATGGTGACCACATGACAGAAGAGATACAAGGTCACTCAGGTCTCTTTTATTCTTTTTTTTTTTTATTATTGTGGCGGGCTCAGCCTGCCCTAGGGGTGGGGCTGACTCAGCATGTGGTGCCAGGGGATTGAACTGTAGTCCCTATGGTTGCCTAAGCTTTCCTAAGCAGGCACTTTAGACCACTGAGCCATCTTGCTGGTCCAGGTCTCTTTTATTCTTTTTTTTTTTTTTTGCGGAACCAGGGATTGAACCCTGTCAGGGCCTTGCGCTTTCCAGGCAAGCACTTATTCTACTGAGCTATCTTCTCAGCCCCTAGGTCTCTTTTTTGAGATCACTAATCACATTCACAGGATTTCGGCCCTCAGAATCTGACCCCCCTCCCAAAGGTCCCACCTCTTCAATCTCACCTTAGTAATTAGGGTTACAATAAGTGAATTTTGGAAGGATATAAACCATAGGTTATGAATCTATGCCCCCTCAAAAACAGACAATGGTGTACTTTAATTGCCTTATATGTAGTATAGATATAAATCTTCCCCTATAACTAGATATAGATGCTGAATTTTCCTTTCAAATGAGGTTATGCCACAAAAAAGTAAAGTATCTATTGAGATTAGTGGCTGTCTAAGGATGGAGAAGGGTGTTGAGGTGTTATGAACTGAATGCTTATGTCCCCCCTGCCCCGCAATCTATATATTAAAATCCTAACTACAAAGTAGTAATGCTAGGAGAAATGGTGAATCACAGGACCAGAGATGTAAAAAGATCACAAACCTCTGGAGGGCTCACCAGGCTATATTTGGAACTTGGATTTTATTCTGACAGAAGTAGATTCATTGAAGAATCTTAAAAAGGGCCTATCAAGATGAGAAATATGCTTTGGACAGAACATTTTGGCAGCATTAGTAATGATGAATTGGAGTGGAGCAAACCAGGAGGCTGCAGACTATTGTACTTATCTGGGTTAAATATGATGCAAACAAGATGTCAGTGCTTGTTAAGTTCTGCTTCCCAGGAGTCACTGAGGCCCAGCCTCACGTACAAGTACAGAACAGGGCTGCCATTGTATCAAAATGCTTGGCTCTATTAATGAGTGGCATCTGGACTTGGTCTGTTTTCTAAGAGCCTAGTTGCTGGTGTGTCTGAGGTGAACTCAAATAATTGAGGCCTTCTTCTGATCACATTTCCTTTTGCTCTGTTATCATCATGTGAAGAGGCCCAAAGGAGAGCTGTCCTGAGCTGTCCCCTGTGAGATCAGTTACCTGAGCTAGACAAGCCCACTCTTTGGGAAGGCCAGAGAGATCTCCCCTTCTTATATTCACTTCTGAACAGAATTCTGCTCTTCTTAGAAGGAGAAGCATGAACTATGGATTCTGCCATGCCATTTACCTAACTCCAAACTCTCAGCACTGACCAGAGAAAAGTTCCAGGTAAAGTCTTACTCTCCCTTACCCCTGGTTTGTGTAAATAGTGCCAGTGTCAGATGATCTTTTCCACTGGGCATGGGCACAGCCTCAGGGACTTCTTTCTTATAGGACAGTTGCTGTTATGGATTAGGGTTGACCATCAGAGTGAAAGTCATTCATGTTAAGAACGATTCTTAACACGAACTCTCCCACACTGGATGCCAGTACCATTCAAGACAGTGTCCACTTTACCAAAATTCTTTTGTTTAGGTTGTTGGGATGGCTGGGGCTTCATCTGGGCTGGGACTCATTTGCTTCTGGTTTCTCTTTTCTTTAACTTCACTGTCTTGAGGTCAAGCTTACCTGAGCCACAAAAAAATCTAAGATATGAATTATAGAGACAGTTAATACTCTGGAAATTTAAGCCTTTGGTCAGCCAGCAGGAAGTAAAGTCCTGCTTTCCTCCTAGCACTTGAATGCAGCCATCTGCAGGAGCAAATGACCTAGGTGACATTGGCTTGCTTCCTCAGGAATTCACTAGTTGAAGAGAGCTGACCCAGGGCCATGAAATGTATCTAATACTGCAGGCATCATAGGAAAAGTGCTAAATGAGCAGAAAGGATGACAAATGCCAGAGTAATTCAAAATACACAGAAACATATTTTTAGAGACAGCAAGTAAGGTTCTACCCCTGACTCATTCTCCAGTCACTGGCTCTTATCCTGTAAGGACCAGATGACAGGAAGGCAAAGCCCGGTGCTATGAAAGGAGCAGGCAGGAGGAGGTGGCACCCCAGGCAGGAGGAGGAGCTTTGGCTACATCTTGTGCTGGTTAACACTGGCAGGAGTAGGCGAGCAGCAGGTGCACCCATCATCAGGAACATCCATGTGGGTCCCTTGTCATCATCTGAATTTAAACTCTCCTACTCCCAAAGCCCCCATGTTCCTGCAGAGGCAGAAGGCAGAGGAGTCATTTCTAGGCTGAGGAGGCTGGCATGTGCTCTGCAACGTTCCTCCTGGTGACTTCACAGCAGCTGATACACGAGGACTGGAAATATGGAGAAAGATGGGAGACTGAAATGCAAGAGTTCTGGACCGGCTGCCCACACACAAGGCCCCAACTGCAAATTATCCTGGGGAGTTGGGAGACTGAACAGAGATGCATCATTCCCTTACTTTTTATAATAACTGCTAAGGGGCTCTGTAGGGACTCATGATGGCAGGGGACCTGAGCTTAGTGGACATCAAGGCCCAAAGGCTTTGCTACTGACAAGTATAGGCAGGGTCAGTATGACGTGATAGAAAAAATTGTAAAGAGCCTTCCATGATTTACATCCTGTGTAATTTCTCCTCCCCACAATTCTGTATATCATGCTCAGCTGGGCTAATATAAGTGGCAGGATGGATGGGCTGAGAAAACCAGATGGTAACTGGAGGATGCTTAGAAGTAGAAAGAAGCAATGCCATGCTGTTGCCTTGGGGATCTCTCTTCTTCCCCTGAGAGAGCTCTATGGTGTATGGCTTGAAGAAGATTTAAAGAAAGTAGAGAATATAGTTAGAAAGTAGCTTCAGAATGCCAAAGAGGCCATGTCAAGAAAGGCTTTTGTTCTACCTCTTCCGTTATCTCTTCTTGCAGTCTCCTCCATAGGCTCTTGGTCAGACACTGAGGGAGGGGGCATGTCTGGGGCACCACTCAAATCAACTCCTCCTTCTCCACCTAGATCAAAGTCATGGCTGTTTCTTGCCTGCACTACTAAGATTGCCCCCTCAGTTAGCATTACTTGATTCCACTCTTGCCACATAAGTAAATAACATAAGTTTCACATTTCCCTTCTGGAAAGCACATCTATTAGAACTACAAGCAGTCTGTGACATGCTGTTTAAATTCAAACTCCTGACCCCAGCTTTCACAGATCTAAATGAGCCGAGCGTGGTGGAGCACGCCTGTAATCCCAGCACTCGGGAGGCCGAGGCAGGAGGATCAGTGAGAGTTCGAGACCAGCCTGGGCTACAAAAGTGAGCTCAAGGCCAGCCTCAACTGCATACTGAGACCCTGTCTCAAAAAGACCAAAAAAAAAAAAAAAAAAAAATCTAAATGATCTGAATGATCCATCTATACACACTTGAAGGGATTCCTGGGATCTTCCTCCTCACTTGAGGCACACTGGTTTCCTTTATTTCCTCCAGGGATTTTTTTCTGTCATTGGGAATTTGTACTTAATGATCTCATTATCTAAAGTGTTCTTCCTCTGTGTTTGGAATAGCTGGCTTCTTCTCAGCCTTTGGGTCTTGAAATAAATGAACAAAGGTTGGACTTGATTGACTTACCTACTTTATATAGTTAAATTTAAGATACTACTGTCAGTTGGTGAGCTGTACCATTATTTTATATACCACTCAGAAAGTAAAATGCCACACATATCTCAAGCCTCATCTCATAAATATTCTCTGACATTCTCATACAGAAATATTACAATGTTTTTAAGACTCCATGCCAAGAATCAATAAAATAAGGCAAATTGGGTTTTTCTGTCATTGTACCTTGTTCCTATCTATGAAGACACTTATGAACAACAACAACAACAACAACAAAAAAAGCACTTATCACAGTTGTTAATAATATAATGAAATATGAAATCTTCATGTTTGGGATTTCTGTGTTATTGTATCTTGTTCATTTCTAGAAAAGTACTTATCACAGTTGTTAAGTACATATGATCTATGCCAGACCTGGCATTAACTTCAAGGTCTAGGGCAGCAGTTCTCAACCTTTCTAATGCTGTGACCCCGCAATACAGTTCCTCATGTTGCAGTAACCCCAAACCAAAAAATAATTTTGGTGGCTACTTCAAAACTGTAATTTTCTTACAATTATGATTTGGAATGGCTTTAGGCAACCCCTGTGTTTTGGTTGTTCGACCCCCACCGGGGTCACCACCCACAGGTTGAGAACCGCTGATCTAGGGTATCAGTAGTATGCATTGTTCATGACTGTATAACCAACAAGCAGCCAGTGCAGTCCTTGGTCCTTGCTAAATGCCTCAGAAGTGGTTGGTGACTAGAAGAATGAGTGGAGGAAGCAGTGGCCTGGAAAGTGGGAGACTTGAACTCAAGAATGGCTCTGTCACAGCTGGGTATGGTGTTTACACCTGCAATCCCAGCACTTGGGAGGCTGAGGCAGGAGTACTGCTGTATGCTTGAAGCCATCCTGGACTACATGGTGAGACCCTGTCTCAGATCAAAAGAGGAAGAAGAGAGGAAGGAGGAGGAGAAAGAGGAGGAGGAGGAGGTAGAGGAGGAGAAGAAAAACAAGACTCTTTTTACCAACTGGGTATCCCTGAGCCAATTACTGGCTTCTCTGGGCTCTGTTTCCTTGTCTATTTAGTGAGAGGACTGAATGTACCAGAGCACCTTTAGCTCTAACATGCTAGAACTAAGTGAAAAAATCTTTTCTGATTGTTAGGTTCCACTTTTTGGCAAGTGTCTTATCTCCACAGATGAAGGTGGATTTGCACAATTACTAACCTTCAGCTACATCATTACATTGGTGGATTTCTTCAAATCCTGATAAATCAGATAGGCAGAAATTCAGAGCAGAAGAGAAGGTTACTTGAGCACTGGCTGGAAGTCCCCAAGCCAAGCCCATCTCTACTGCACCGACTCTGCAGTAGAACCAGAGGACAACTGAGCATTGCAGACAAGTGCCCACTCTGCACTGTGGGGCTGAGAGATGCCAGGTTTCTGAAGAGAGAAGCTCCTTTGCTCCCTGCTGTGAGTGAGATGGTGCTGTCATAGTCCTGCTCTAAAATCATTGGATGATTCCTTATTCACTCTTGCACCTCAGGCTTTATGATAAGAACGCTGTATGTGAAGAGCAAGAGCCAACCTGAACGAGGGTGTGCCAAATTCCTTCTAGAAAGAAAGTATCCGTTAATAAGTATTTCTAGCTTTGTAGGCCTCATGGTCTCTGTAGCAACTACTCAACTTTTCCATTTTAGCATATCACATATCTAACCTAATAGGACAGGAGTGTCTGTCTTCCAATAAAACGGTTACTTTACAGGCAAAGGATGCAACTTGGGACCATACTCATAAGTGAAGTAAGTCAAAATCACATGTATAAAGATAATATTGTCTCCCTGGTGTGAGAAAATGGAGTAAATAAGGTCTAAAATATCCAATAGATATGGTGAAATGGGAAGAAATTGTTTTTAAAAGGCAAACGGAACTAGGATGGGTGAAAGGGGAAAGGATGGAAGAAAAAAGGGAAAAATGCAAGGCAGTCACACTACTTACTAGTGTTTCTAAGTTCATTGAAAAGAGAAGTTTGTGTTAATATAAATTGGAGAAATTTTTATGCCCATCTCTTGTATTCTGAGCACTATTTGAAAGCTAACAACATGCAATGAATTATTCTCCTAGTAGTTTGTTATGAAATTTTGTTTCACCTTTTTTCCCATAAAATAAAAAGTATTTGTTGGTAGAAACATGAAGGTGATAGATTTCGCCTGTGGGCTATGGTTTGCCATCTCTAGTCTAGGATTGCACATTTGGAGTTCTTCAGGATCATGAATTGACTTCTTGGACTATACATTTCCCAATATATTTCCCAATATCACATGTGACAGTCTCTCACCCGGGCTAAGGATAGTTCTTCCTTCATCTCCAGAGTCCATAGGATTATTAGGGTTCAATAGCAAAAGTCTGCACCGCCCGTGCCTAAGTCCACCTTTGCTGCTTGGGACACCCTATGTTCCAGTTAGTCTACCCATTATCTTAATCCAAGCAGAGCAGACCAAAAAAAGAAGATTGTGTTTGGGAAATTAGTTTGCCCTGTGTTACGTATTTCTTCCCATTTGCTCAAACACAAGTGCAGGAATTTGACTCTGCTCTTGCTCTTAATCTAGTTGTTGGAGAGACAAAACATATATATGTAAAACAAAAAATTAGGCCAGGTTTATAGCTCAGCAGCATAAGCACCTGTCTGGCAAGTGGAAGGTCCTCAGTTTGATTACCAGTACCAAAAAAATAAAATATAAAATCTGGAAAACAATTCAACAAAATAAGAAAAAATTTCTGTCTCTTTTCCAGTGAGCATACAGTAATAATACATGCTGCACATGGTATTAAGTTAAGCTGAGGATGAGAAACTTAATATTTATTTCTATAACATTATTTGTCCCTGCTCTACCTCCCCCATGCCCTGCCATTACTTTGCAGAGTAATTTTGTTGTTTTTTTTCCTGACCATACAAGGCACTCAAGTCCACTGAAGTTTGAAGAAAAAAGGCACTCCAATGCCTGCCAAACAGAGCCATTTGTCAGATGCCATTAGTTATCTAAAACACAGAAAAGGATTGGAAATCAGTCTTCTTTCTCTTGAGATCAAACTCCAGACAAGGACAGCTGATTAGGCAGGTGTCCTCCATTATGGAAGAGGGCAGCATGAAAATGCGTAATCTGCCTGGCCACACTAAGGGGAAGGATAAATTCTTGCCCTGAGATGAAGTTAAACATTTGTTCATTCAACAAAACAGGTGCCAAGCATTTACTCCATGGCAGGTACACGTGTTCCCAGATGGGACTGGGTCTGAGGTATGTTCCTCCTACAGCAAAGATATGAGTCAAATGCCTCCAAGAGCAGGGTATCAGTGAGCACAGACATGTTCAGTACTCCAAGAACAAATTACAAAACTAAAACCACAAAGAGGACTCTGTTAGCTTTCATCTGACATTTTATATTTTTTTCAGTTAACTCTGCAAGTAAAATCCCAGCCTTCCCCAAAGGAAGCAGCAGAGCAGAGTGCTGTGTCCTCAGTTATTCCTTAGCCAACTGGGTATGGCAGGCATGTTCTGGTTCAGAGTGCAGCAGCTACTAGGGTCTGCCATGTTCCCCAGCCTTCTGCCTGGGAATATTCCTGGGGATGACCACTCTGCCCATGGAGACAGCCACTGTGACAGAACCACTGAAGGGCAAATGGGACCACTAATGGCCTCAACAAATAATCTGATCTCATCTGTTCCTGAATTGTGCAAGGCCAGGAGCTCCTGGAGCCAGTTCTGGCAGGAGAGGGGTCACATAAGGACCAGAGAACGGGGCCAGAGCCTGGACTGGTACCCTCAGTGTAGATCAGGCTGCTTCTTGCCATGCTGGCTTTGCCAGACCCATGCACCTGTGCACTGGCTGTAGCAGCATGTATTTATTTCCAGTCATCAAGGTCTACCATGGTATCCTTGGCTTCCTTCCTCTGGCTCCATTTTTGCAAAATTACTTTCCAGTTCTCAGCAAACAACCTTTCTGGCAGTTTCCACTCTGGTTGCTTCTTTGAAAAACCTTGTAACTAGGGAACTTGGAGAGCAGCCTCCAAGCCTCCTTCCCCCTATTCTGTGCCAGTTCCCCTGTCAGAACTCTTGGTTCAGGTGCTGTGAGCAATCAGTTTTCTGGGACAAAGCTGGGACTGAGTCTTATGCAACTTTGTATAACCAATCACCATACTCAGAATGCACCAGAAAAAACAGCTCTAACCTCTGAAAAGCCAAGACCAATGAGACAGGTGGAATAATTCATTAGTATCAAAGTGAGTATGCTTCAGATTCTTACTATGAAATATGTGATTTTAAAGTAATCAGCTATTCCAGTGAGATCCCTGAATTTGGCTGGAATCATAATGCTTTTGTCATCCTGTCTCTTGGCTCATGTTTTATTGTATATCCTAATCTCTATTGTCATAGGGTGGTATTACAATTGAAAAAGTGACATTGTTGGTCCAGAGACACCAAAAGACCTTGACTTAATGAGAGAAATTCTGGGTTTTCCTCTGACCTCTGATTGTCATTTATTTCAAAGACACAATTACTGAAGATGATGTTAGAACCATAATCTGCTTGGACTTAGTTATTCTTGGATTTGTTCCACAGACTCAGGCTTCCCAAATGGCAAAATAGATTTTATCATGGCCTTACCCATTCCTGTCTTTGACACAACGACCAGTAAATATATGTCAGCCTCCAGCTTCCTGGTCATCTCTCATTTCTGTGTTTCTGATGGATGTCTAGCCTCTTTTCTCTGGTTTGCTTCTGGATCTTAATAATCTGTTCTTCTGAGTATGAATTAATCTTGAGAATCTCTTCAGACTGTGACCTCCATCTGTCTTAGTTACTTCCATCAGTACTAAAACACAATCCCAGGGATCATGAATCAAGTCTCAATCTATAGAAGCCATTCCCCATGATTGCATGAGGTTTTGGGGGGGGGGGACAAATAGACATAAACCATAACACCATCCAGTTATTTTTATGAGTAACTCTGTAGTCTTTGGTGCATCCTCACTGAAATGAATTCAAATAATGCATAAAGGTACTTAGAGAAAAATTTTAATATTACTTGCCCTTCTAGAACAAAGCACTATTAAATTTTTGAGAAACATTCTATCATGTCTCTATCTGAATGCATGC
Source organism: Myocastor coypus (assembly GCA_004027025.1). Classification (NCBI taxonomy): domain Eukaryota; kingdom Metazoa; phylum Chordata; class Mammalia; order Rodentia; family Myocastoridae; genus Myocastor; species Myocastor coypus. The sequence goes on from PVJA010014078.1 coordinate 46,465, forward strand.
ACATATGTAAGTATGTGGATATGATGATATAAAACTGACATTCTACTGTGAATGTAGTTGAATGGTTTGCTTTTCTTTTTCAGCCATATGTTATTAGGAGAAAGGGTTCTTCCTGGGCCTCTTGTGCTTGTGCACATTTTCCTAGGTGTGCTAAGAATACACAACCATTTTTCAGGATAATGTCTGTGTTAGGCTTGCTAACTGCTGTGGTAATTTGGGATTCTCAAGTGCATGGCAAGAGAGCAGCATAAGTATTAGCACATGAGCTCTGCTGCCACAGAATGTGATGCAAACCTGCTGTGCGCAGCTTCATTGAACTGGTGGCGCTGTCTCTATGAGAGCTGCTGTGGCTCACAAGAGGAAAGGCCTTTTTTATTTGATCCAGGAATCTTGTTTTTTTCAACAGCTATGATATGTAATGGAGACCATGTTTATAATTAATATAAAGCCAAATTATATGCAATACTCATCTGCATCTTTCTGTGTACAATATGGGTGGTAGGATTTAGATCTATTTTTATTTATTATCGTTATCATTTTTAATCTTTTTGAAAATTTATTTGGTACAGGGTCTTGCTACACCGCTCAGACTCGTAGTGATCCTCCTGTCTCAGTCTCCTCAGTGCTGGGATTACAGGCATGCACCCCCCCCCCCCCAGTTTTGGTGGGTTGGATTCCAGAGCCGGCGGTAGTGGGGCTTGAATCTGGTTCCTTGAGCTTAGCTTAGACTGCTGAGCTATCTTCCCAACCATGATTTAGATCTAAAACATCCCCCATGTGTTCAGTGGTGGAGCTTTCAGAAGGCGATTGGATCACAAGGGTACGATACTTGTCAGTGGATTTATCCATTGATGAGGTCATAGCTGAATGCTCTGTTAGAAAGAGGTCCTGGCTGGAGGTGGGTCACTGTGGCTGGACCTAGAAGCATTGGGTAAATACCCTTGCTTGTCATCCCCAGCCCCACTAGTAAGTCAGGACCTTCTTCTTCACCTCAAGACTCGATTTCCTGTGGCCCCAAGCTGGGGCCAAAGTGCAAAAATAACCCCACCCAATTTTGTATTTTGTACCCAAGCCAGGGCAAAACTATAGTACCTTCCCGGAACACCGGAAGTCTCCCACAGGCCAGGTAGCTCTACCTCAATTAGCTCTCCTGAGGCTGTTCCTTCCAGCCTGCAAACACCCCTACAAGCCCTATAAAATCTTCTTTTCCCCCAAAGCCCCTTTAAAATTGTATTTATTTATGTTATGGCTAGCTCAGCATGAGCTGGGGTTGGGGCTGGTGCAGCATGTGGTGCTGGGGATAGAACCGCGGTACTTGCAGTTGCCTAAGCTTGCCTAAGCTTGCCTAAGCAGGCACGTTAGACCACTGAGCTATCTCGCCAGCCCTCCTTTCCCCTTTTGTTTGGGGCTGTCTCAATCTGCTATACAGTCTTCCTGCTTGCTTCTACCTCCAATAAATCTTGTGTAAGAGAGCCTGGCTTGGTGATTCTGTGTGGATCTAGGCTCCAGTATTTGGCACCGAAACCCAGGAGGGATGCTAAGACTCCTGTCGGTCCCTCTCAACCAGGGCCTTGCCCCGGTCCACTGCCAGCCTCTCTGGGCAGACTGTGAGCCTCGCCACCTCCCTTGCTGACCTAAAAGTTCACAACATCTAAACCTGTGAGTATTCTCTTGTCACTTGTTTAAACTCTCTTAAATTACAAACCTCTCTCATTGTCCAATTTGTTGCAGGGAGGGGGAGACAAGAAGGGCCATTTCTCTCTCAGTGCTCTCTGATTTCTCACACCCTGCCTCTATTCGATCCCATCTCTCGTCTTCCCTCTCATATGTCTCTCCTGTTTCCCCTCCTTCCCTGTCCTTTCTTTTGGACTTACCTTTCTCCAAGTCTCACATGGCTTTCCTGGTCTCTGCCCACAGTCGACTCCTTCATTTTGCATTTTATTATTATTATTATTATTATTATT
>PVJA010014079.1:0-48215 GCA_004027025.1 Myocastor coypus
GGATGTATCTTGAACATATACTTAAAAGTGAAATAAACCAAACCTACATAAGCAAATATCATATAGTCTCCCTAGTGTAAGAACTCAAAAAAAGAAGAAAGAAAGAAAGAAGGAAAGAAGGAAAGAAAGAAAGAAAGAAAGAAAAAAGAAAGAAAGAAAGAAAGAAAGAAAGAAAGAAAGAAAGAAAGAAAGAAAGAAAGAAAGAAAGAAAGAAAGTTTGTGGGGTATCAGGAATCAAACTCAGGACCTTACATTTCCTGCATCCTCAACCCCTATATTTTTTTTTTTTTCTTTTTAGAAGAGTGACTTAAATACAAAATGGATTTGGAAGAGTTACAAAAATAAGGTTTAGGGCCCTTCGGGATGGCTCAGTGGTCTAAAGCCCCTGCTTGGGAAAGCTTGGGCGGCTTCAGGGACTGCGGTTTGATCCCTGGCACCACATGCTGCGCCAGCCCTGCCCTATGGGCAGGCTGAGCCGGCCATAAAAATGAGTGAATAAACAAATAAAAGTTCTGAAGCAAGAAAAAATAAAATAAATAACATAAAAAAATTCTAAAAAAATAAAAAAATAAGGTTTAGTGAAAGTGTTAATGTTATATTAATTGACCAAACTTACATAGCTATATCTAGTAATATAAAGAGATTTGATGACGAAATTATGCAATATAACCATTGTTAAATTTTTGTTTCTGTTTTGAAATTCTGTACTATATATATGCTTGCTTGTTACTCTTTTTATATCTTTGGTTCTGCTATCTTTAAAATTTTAACCATTAAAAAGAGAAACTTCACAAAGCTATGTGTTTCCATTGTAATTTAGAGAAGCACAGTAAACGAGAATGTCTAATATTTGTCATCTGTCTTTCATCACATTTTCACATTACAGCCAAATGTTAAATTTCCAACACAGGTTAGCTAATTAATTAATTAATTAATTGTGGAACCGTGGATTGAGCTCAGCTATTTGCACTTGCCAGTCAGGCATTTGTGCCCCTCAGCTATTTCCCCAGTACACTAACATAGATTCATATCAGTGCAATTTTAATTATAGCTTTATATTTCAAAATGTAGATTTATAAAATTTAATATTACAAAGAGTGGAAGGAACACAATTGTAAATAGTGCACAATTCATTCTAAACCTAAATAATGAATAATGAGTATGAGGGTATTGAACAACATTTTATGGATTGCCAAATATTTAAATAAATATATAAGATACAGTGAGAATCAGATGTATTTATTCAGAAAACACAAGAAAGAGACACTAGTTGTTTCTTAAGGAACTTGCATCCAGACAAGTAATGCTGCAAAGTAGACAAATTCAGAATAGTAATATATTACAGAATGCACTCAGAATCATAATTACTATTACTTTATAAAAGAAAAAAGTAGGGTCTCTGAGGTAGCCACAGTGAATCTGCCTTTTAAAATAGAGATCTTATAGTTTAGAAATACTATATTTTAAATACTTTGTGGCATGGTAGTATTGAAATAAAATGATATGAATAGAGTAGAAGGAAAACACTAAGAGAAGTGTAAAATGTGAAAATCTCAGTTGAAACCCTACCTATAATTTTCATTACTAGAAAAGAAAAAAAAGAAAAGACCGGTTATATGCACATTTCTAGGAAATTTCTTTGCCTTACCTCAGCTTCCTTAGCATAATACTGCAGATGTAGGTGCATAAATATCGGATAGTTATTTATTTTATCCTTTATGGAAGTGCAATTTCTCTGACCAAGGGGTCAACAAATTTAGGTTGTGCAAACTCTGCTTCTGGCCGGTAGCCAGTGAGATTGGTGCAGGTGGAAACACCTGTATAGATGGTTTGTGTAGGTAAAGAGAGCACACTTGCATGGCCTATGCAAAACACAAGTAATTGGAGAATAATATTAGATCTTCTTTCCTTCGGTATTAAATATATGACACCCTTTACTATCCCAGATATAATGTTTATATGAGCATAAATCTGTACATAGATCTATTAAAATCATAAAATGCTACTTTGGTCAAATAGTTCTACTTTTAATCTTACTCCAAAAACAAGTATATCAAAACCTTACATAGTTTAAACCACTAAATAAATTTCTTTCATTATGTCTAAGAGTAATGCAGGCATAAATTGTCAGGGCTGGCATACAAGAAGGGAAAGGAGTTAGCCTCAATAGCTGCTATCAACAAGCATTCAGAAATATGAATTACTTCTTGTGAATTGCTACTTAATATACCCTTAGAGACTCATGCTGAAACACTGCTTATTTCTCTCATTTACTCTGTCCAACATCAATTAGGTTTCATATAGCATAAAAATCTGAATGTCACATTTGGTGTATTTCTGGATGGCTGCATTGATTTTATTTTTGGCTTGTGGATAAATTCAATTACATGCAGTATTCACAGGTTTCATAATTATAATTTTGTTGGATTTCATCACTCAATAAATACTCAATTTCCTAATCTCCTGTAAGGTCAAATGTGCCAGACTGTGGAGTAATATTTTAAAGCAGTACATGAGTAAAATTCAATAACTGATAATAAGCAGACCAAATGCTATTTTATACACAGTGTTCAGCATTCTAAAACGTATATTAATTGCAGAGGACCATCTGCTCAATTTCCATGGCTCTGTAGTACCAGAAACCCCCTTCACTGAATTTAGAAAATAAAAATTGTAATCTTTGCCATCGTTGATTAATTGGAATTTTCAGTGATAAAACTTTGAGTAAATTAATCCAGAATTCTTGGAGCTTAACTTCAAATTAAGATACTTGAGCCAGCCAAATAGCTCAGCAGATTAATGTGCCTACAAGCAGACTCAGGGGCCTAGGGTGAGATCTCTAGGCCTGTTGTGTTGGCCCCACCCCTAAGGCATGCTGAGAGGGCAATTGAGACTGAGTGTGATGTGAATCCCAGCTCTTGGGAGGCTCTAAATAGGTGGATCACTACAAGTCTGATCTAGTAGTGAGACCCTGAACATGCTGTAGACTTTCCTAAAATACAAAAATAAATAAATAAATAATATCTTTATACTAATATTGCATTCATGTTCTAATTGTGCAAACATATAAATATAAATATAATGCAGAGAGCTACACAAAGATAAAATATATTTAATGTCAATTTAAGAATGGATGAAAGAAAGAAGAGGAGAAGAAAAAGGAAGGAGGAGAAAGAGGATAGAAATATGAGAGATAGAGATGGAGATGAGAGCATCATTTTCATAAATAGTATTATACACACATGTATAAGATCCTATAAGGCATTATAAAATATAATTATTCTCAAAGCATTAGTTCTAGCATATTAAACTGCTAATGTTCTATGGTTTGTTGGAATTCCAAACTTGTATCAGTGATGCCATGATTTCAAATAAATTGGAAAAGAGTATTACTTTCAGTTTCCCAAGAAAATAGGACTTTTCCAGTATCCATGGCAGGAAGCAGGAAAAAAAAATCCTTAGAGACAGGTATCTTAAAAACATTTGTTGGCTGAAAATGTGATCCTGACAAGATTCAAGGATGAGGAGTATGAACAGGTAAGACAGTACAATTAGAAGGCATTGTGCTATTATGCTGTAGTGGATTTCTAGCAGGTGGACAATTTATTACACCCAGCTGAATTAAATTAGCATGGTGCTGGATGTGGTTGGCCACCTGAGAGTTGTTGCCAGCAGCGTAAAAGACAGAACAAGAGACATGGTTGGAAGGCCACTAGGGATGCTGTTTGTAGAAGCCATTGGTGCTCTTGAAATCTGATAGTTCTCTTCTGTGGGCAGACCTTGTCATGCTGGCTTTCCCGACGAACTTTGGAAAATCTTTAGGCCTCTGCTTGAGCATTACTTCTTGGCTCCACAGAGGAAGATGGTGTACTTCTTAGACTCATGAAGAAACTTGTTACATTGGATTTCCTAATGAGAACTTCCTGGAGGAGCTCAGGACTTCACTGTTGCTGAGGATAGCTGTGGTACTTTTGGGGGATCTCTGGTGCTTACCTTGAGTATTGCTTCCTGGCTTCATTTCAGATCCCCCAACCTGTTAGCACAGATCGTTCACCCCGCAGGCATAAACTTTCTAGCTTATGCCACTGAACTTTGGGCCTTCCCAGTACAGATCTGTGAAGCAGACCTGCGTGGGACTCTGTTGTGGGTTCTAAACCTCCAGTTGAAATTGTGGAGGCATTGTGCATGAGTTCTAAGTTTTCATTTGGACTCATGCTGGATATTAAGATCTAGGTAGGCCTTCAAGTTTATACTTTAGTATTAGTGTGTGCATAGAATTCCTGCACTTGTTGTGATCCTTGGATGATTCATTAAAAAACAATATTCTAAAACACACCATGTACTATATTGTTGCCTTGCAAAAATTCCATACTATAACACATATCTTATGGGGTATGGGACTGTCAAGGATAGTGGTATAGTACAGATATTTGCTACTTTTGTTATTAGTTTTCTAATAAAAATGGAATGAAATGTGAAAGTCTACAGATATTCATGAATTCTCCAGAGAACCATCAAGAAAAATCAAGACTCTGGGTTATAGAGGAATAAACCTCACAGTATAGACCTATCTGAGAGGATTTAAGGAGGACCATAGCTCAGTCCAGGTTCTAAGTGTGAAATAGACACTCCTTGCTCCCTTTAGGAAAAAAATACTCAAGTATTTCTCTCATTAGAAAAAGTATCTAGATAGGAAGACTGAGAAATGCAAATGTCTATCTTTGTTTCTAGTAATAAAGATATAGAGAAAAGGGAAAGACGATTAGTTCATTTGGGAAACCATTTTTCGTTATACCAACCTGGTCATGAAAAGTATTTAACTGTTCTTTTCATCATCTGATTTGGGGTTATTGTTGAGACATACAAGGATCCCGTGAGTTCCAGGATAATTTATATAAAAAGTTCTAGGATTATTTATATACGAAGTGACATTAGAAGCAGCACACAGAATGACAGGCATTCCAAGCATGATTTTAGTATCACACATTGCTATCCTGAGTATAAAATACCTATTGGAGATTCTTATAGGTATTGTCTAATTCATCCTGTTCATATAAGTGTATGGTTTTGCCGCTGCCATGTTTCCTAACTTTTCTGTTTGCTGTCTCTTAGTTGTTTAATCCTTAAGTTCTTGATTTCAGTTTAGCTGTATGTGACAGTTAATTTTTAAAATCACATTTAAATAATTGATGGAAAATACCAGTTGTATGTTGTCTAAGGCATTTGCTACTCAGAAAGACAGTGATGTTAATCTCAAGTACTTATGTTATAGATTAATAGTATCACTAAGCTTATCTTCTGGAGTGTTAAAAACTTTTTTTCAGACAGAAAATTAGAACGAAAGAATGGCTACAAGGATAGCCAGTATTTTGACTCTAGCCCTTCAAGATCAGTGAGGACTCAGGGCATAAGAGAACCTACTCTGTAGCAACCTATAACTCAGTGGTGTCCCAAATTGTCTGCTCAAAGAGATTATGGGGCTACAGAGGAAAGGGATCAATTATGTAGATTGTGCCTAATGAGAATAAACTAAAGAGAAAACATTCTCTCAGGCTTTCACAAAGAGCAAAGTGGTCAAGCAATGGTTTTGATTCATCCAGATGACTGACACTGACAAAATTTCTATAAAATGCTGTGCATGGTTTCAAGGTAAATCCTGAAGAGATTTAAATGACCTTGTTAGATGCAAAAGTCACACCTTTTGTTATATAGGTTTTGCTTTAACTTGGCCTTAACAATCCAGCAGAAATGTTTAACCACAAGGTATAGAAAGTAAAGCCAGATAAATATGCTGAGCTGTAAAAGGTTCAACTCAACAGCATTTGACAATGCCAATTCTACTGATAACTCACTACCTGAATATTGGACTATGCATAGAACTACTTTCTCTTAGTCCAATGAGAAGAAATATTTGTACCAATAGTGTTTAGAAGAGTCATAATATCTGCATCTCGTGCTCTGAACAACTGCTATGAAGACAACAATGTGCATTATATTATTTATTATGGCTGTCCTACTATTATGTTTTGAAACTGTCTCATTGCTATTTCTTATTAAAAGTAATGAAATCATAAAAAATAAAAATATAAAGCCCAAGAGGTCCAGAAACACAGACCTTATAATGCTGAAGCAAAATATGTGATTAGTACATGAATTTACCCAGAAGATTATACTGTTACACCTGAAGCTGACATCTAGATTATATTTTTGAAAAAAATAATTTCGCGTATTTAGTACAGGATGTACAGGGTCTCCAGGGTCTTGCTACATAGGTTAGACTTATAGTGATTCTCCTGTTTTCAGCATCCTGAACACTAGGATTAGAAGCATGCACCACCATGTCTAGTCTCAGCTGCCTTGTCAGCATGCCCCAAGGCCGGGGCCTACATAGCACACCAGGAAGGGATGCAGTTGCTGCACTCCACCTAAACAAGAACTTTAGTCTACTGAGCTATCTGACTGGTACCACATCTACATTTTTATCTGTTACATGTAGACTTAAAAAAATATATATAGTTATTATATATAATATATGTATAATAATTATGAAAATAGTTATTAATGCTCATTAAATGCTTTAAGCATATGACACATAAATGATAACATACAAAAGACACACACATAAATATATATATATATATATATATATATATATATATATATATATACATTGTTGTTGTTGTTTTAATGTATTTGGTATAGTGTCCTCCACAGCTTGGACTAGTACTGACTCTCCTATAGTCGGCCTCCTCAGAGCTAGGATCACAGGCATGCACCATCACACTCCATCTTCATGGCCAGCTCAGTGCACCCATGGGCAGCCAGTGTAGCAACATGTAGTGCCAGGGATCTGCACCCATGTTCCTCCGCTTGCCTAAGCAGATGCTTAGTCCACTGAGCTATCTAGCCAACTATAGTATATATTTTAATGTACATAAACACAATGAATATTTATTTTTAAAACAGGAAAAATTAGCAGTGCTTGCACTGTAAATATTTTCTACCAACATATTCAGACAGCAAATAATAATAGAATAACCATCATGAAAAAAATGATAGCATTTTTCATACCTTACATGACAAATGATTTGCTCCCTGTGTTTAATAACTACAAAGGCCAGTTTACAAATACAAAGAATTTCTTCATACCAGTAAGTATGTAGAGAAGAACGAGTGTCACAGGGTGCCTGATCGGGGTCTATATACAGTTTTGAAATTACTGTTGACAGGGACAGCATTGGCAAAAGGATTTTTTTTTTTTGAGGAAAATTTAATATGTTTCTGAAACCGACTTTTCCTCTTGAAAAGAGTTTTGATGAGCATTGCTGATAACTTGTATTTGAGACTGTTGTGTACCTAGCCGTCTTGGCCCTATTGATATTTTGCTGAATGTAATTAAATGCAGTGATTTGGTTTCATTCACTTTGTGAATTCCCTGTGTATTCAACATGTTTTTGTGCAATTTAATACATAAGAGAATTTTATTTCTTCCATTTCTATACTATGGGAAGACATATGGTGCTAAATATAGCGACAATATTTTTCTATTTTTCTTCCTCCTAAAATAAAATCAGGCTACTTATTGACTTGATAACAGTTTCAATCAATGAATAACCTTAATGTTCATCAATAAGATATATATATATATATATATATATATACATATATATATATATATATATATATATAAAACTCATACTGATTAAGATAAAGGAGAGCACAAGTATAGAATAACTTAAAATATTTATAGTTATTAAGCGAAAGAACTTACATAGAGTTCAGGTCTTTTTGATAAAGTATATGTTCCTTGAACAGTGTTAAATTTTATTTGGAACATAGTTATTAATGCTCATTAAATGCTTTAAACATGACACATAAATGATAACGTACAAAAGACACCAAGTGACATATTAACAAACATATGCATGTCATAAGTAATCACTTAATAAGAAAAAGGAAATAGCATGCAGAGAAAAATGGTACACATTAGAAGAAATTACTAACATATAAAATAGGGTCTAAGTTGTTTAGTCATATAATCCATACAAATAATTTCTGTCTGTTGCATACCATGCGTATTATTCCAAGAAATTCCTCTGTAGTTTTCATACAGGTAATTTTAATATTGAAATTGTAGACTGGCTCTGATATTAATGATACATGATTAATGTCAATGAGAATTGAGGACTAAAACTTCTGCATCTGGTAAAAATTAAACATAGTTTTGCTGATGATTCAATTTGCCTAATCAACATCTTAATAACAGGTGAATAGATTAAGAGCAATGAGTAGGTTCAATTTCTTCTTGCTGATTGCTGTGATATTTTAAAGATCCGAATCAATAATTAAGATAATTAAGTCATTCAGTGTCAATCTTCTATGTTGCATTTTCAATTATTTCAGCTAAATAGCTGGCATGCATCTGTAAGACATTTGGGTTGCTCTGTGCTCTTTGTGGTATAAAGGATCAGACACAAATGAGATTAAGTGATATAGTTACAAGTATATCTGAGTCATAAGATTTACAAGAAAAGCTTCTTAAATATAGCTTGCAAACACATTGAAGAGATAGTGTTTAACTTGAACTCATAAACCTTCATTTATATTTCAGGATACATTTTTATTCATATTACTCCCTTCATTATCCATCATCATTCAGAGAATTACAGACAGTTGCTAGGGTACCCAGTGGTGCACTAGATCCATCTGTTCATTCATCAACCTTATGGTAGATGTGTGAAATAAAATATTTGCCCTAGCACACAAACCAAAACAAAAATTTATTCATTGAAGTTTTCCTTCAAAAATAAAACATACTTTTCTTATAAATAACTTAGTATCCCATTTCCTTCTTCTCTATATTCAATATCCACTTAAAACGGTTTTTTATGTATTTATGTATTTGGTACAGGGACTCACTACACAGCTCAGACTTGTAGTTATACTCCTGTTTTCAGCCTTCCCAGCACTGGGATTGTAGGTATGTACCACCATGCCTAGACCCTATCCCAGGCTCAGCATTCCCAGAGATAGGAGCGGTGCATCATGTGGGACCAGGGATTGAACACTGGTCCCTGCACTTGCCAAAGCAGGTGCTTAGTTCACTGAGCAATCTTGCTGGCTCTCTCACTTAAAATCTTATAACACAGTTTAAGCATTTATAACAAAGCATGTAGATTTGACAAGTAATTCTGTTTATAATAAATTTCAATCAAGCAATTACTACAAATATAAAGTTCCTGGTTTAAAAATTATGGGTGACTTATAGTGCAAATAATTTTGGTACTGGCTATTGAACTTGGGACTTTACACTTGCCAGGCAGGTGTTTATGCCCTTGAGCTGTTCCCTGGCAATATAAAGAAACTTATACCATATACTTTTATATATGAGAATGTACAATGAGACAACTAAGTGAAATCCTCAACTTGATCACATTGAAGTCTGCCTAGGTGTATAGCAAATCCTCCTCTTGGGAGTGTCTGTGTGAGCGCTGGAGACATGAGCTTTGTATTATGCTGACCCTGACCCTTTCGTTCCCTCGCTCTTCCCTATAGCAGCAGTGCAGTGAGCACCTTTGTTCCACCCACCCTTCTGGCTTGAAGTCTCATGGTCATGAGCTGAAGCTTCTGAAACTGGGGTCAAGTTAACCTCTTTTCCTATATTTGTGAGTTTAGGTGTTTTATTTTAGGAGCAGGAAATTTGACCTTCATGTGCACAATGCATTTAATAACAGTCGTTTAAACCAGCTACTAGGGGTCCAGTTGGTCCTTCCTTGTAACAGAGAAATGACAATATTGCAGTTAACACACCCCTTTGGCAGAGCTTCAAATAACATGAAACATAAAATTTTGCATTTTAAGTATAATAAAATTTTATAATGGTATTATTTAACTAGATAAAAGTAAAAGTATATGCATGACATGTAAATATATACATATTTACAAATACCAGAGATATACATAGGATATATGCAGGATATATACATCATGCAGTATATTTAGAAAAGGCACATTTTCACATTCCTTAATTTGTGGCATTGTGTATTGAAGTATGTGTCAAAATACCTTGGAGATCTAGCTTCCACCCATATATCTTTAATAATATTTTACTTGTTCTTTCATTGCTTCAATAAACATATGAAGCACATAATATTTAGGAAGTATATTTTTAAACATTCTGAATTCATCAATAAATAAGATAGCATTTATCCTTAATTTTCTATCAGGAGAGACAGATAAGAAAATTTGTAATTAAAGTACAATGTGTTAAGAGCTATTACAGTCCTTACATTAGGAGGATGAGTCCGTTGACAGAAAGGTTTTATTATCTCTTGTTGAATATCTAGAAAAGCTTCAGAGTGAAAATGTCATCTAAGATGAGAGACACAGGGTAATGAGGAGTCAGACAACGGGAAAGGAAAGACTACTTTAAAAAGGCAATAAATGCCTGAAGCCCAGCAGAGAGTAAGAATATGACATTGTTGAGGAACTACATGACTGGAACACAGAAGAAGAGACTACCAACTAAGCAGAAGTGTGAACTGATCCTGCGCTAGTGAGGAAGGGACGTTAGCATACACAGCATAAATTCAATTGAGAGATAATGACTGACCTTCCCAAATGACGACGAACACAAGATAAACATCTGAAATTACATAACTACTGGTGGCGAGTAGGCAATCCAACATTAAGCTTTAAAATGCAAAAATAGTTTTTGAAAAATAACGTACAGATGCGACGAAGGAAAAAGAATTTACATTCACTGAACATTTTTCTTATTTCAGCAACTTCTGCCGAGTGTTGGGGAAAGGTATGACAGCTAAATCAGAGACAAAGAACAGTCGCTTTCCGACATTTCTAGACTTAATCTGTAACTCCTAGGCAGAAATTAGAATGAGCTCCTGGCAGAGAGAAAAGTTTCAAGTAAAGCATAATAAGAAAGTACACCCAACTCCCTAACATAGCAGTTGGGAATCACTATACCACTGCGGATGAAGCCAAGCCAGCATGGAAGGCAACAGGACACTCTCTGTCTCTGTCTCTATCACTGTCTCTGTTTCTGTCTGTGTGTCTGTCTGTCTGTCCGTCTGTCTGTCTGCCTGCCTGCCTGCCTATCTGTCTGTCTCTTTGTCTCTCTGTCTCCCTCTTTCTCTCTGTCTGTCTCTCTCTGTCTCTCTGTGTCTGTCTGTCTGTCTCTGTCTCTGTCTTTCTTGTTCTCCACTGAAGTTGGTGTGTGTGTGTGTGTGTGTGTGTGTGTGTGTGTGTGTGTGTCTCTGCAGGGAGGAGAACATGCATGAAAAGTAAACCTGAACACAGCTTCATATCTTAAGGTGGTAGATAATATACTACAATACAAACTATACTAAATACAAAAGGAATAAATACCTACAGATATTCCTGGATACATAGGAATAATAAAGTTGAATCAAAAAGATGTAAAAATTCTCAATAACCCGATGTTAATCAATAAAACTGTAAATATAATTGAAAAGTTACCAGCAAAGAAAAGTCCAGGTTTTTCTAGATTCACTACTGAATTCTACAAGACATTTTGTGATTTAATTCCTGTACTCTACAAACTCTTTAATGAAATCCAAAATAGAGCAACAGTACCAGAGTCATATCTGCTAGCAAATATAATGCTACCAAAAGAGGGCACAGTCCAATCTTTCTAATGCACATAGAACAAAAAACAAAAAACAAAAACAAAACAAAAAAAAACACACAAAAAAAAACCTCAATAAGACAATACAAAAGGCAGCAGATCTTTAATAAGATTTCACACTATGAAAAAGAATGGTTCTTTTCAGAAACTCAGGTGTGGGTTAAAGGGAAAGGGAAAGATCATATGTCCATCTCAATAGATGCAGAAAAGAGCCAGGGGAGGTGGCACACGCCTGTAATCCCAGCACTCGGGAGGCTGAGGCAGGAGGATCGGTGTGAGTTCGAGACCAGCCTGGGCTACAAAAGTGAGCTCAAGGCCAGCCTAAACTCCATAGTGAGACCCTGTCTCAAAAAGACAAAAAAAAAAAAAAAAAAAAAAAAAAAAAAAAAAAAAAAAAAAAAAAAAAAAAAAAAAAAAAAAAAAAAAAAAAAAAAAAAAAAAAGTTGCAGAAAAAGCATTTGACAACATCCAGCGTCCTGTAATGCGATATACAATCCAAACCCATGCATAGGGCAAAATCAATAATGCATATAGCACATCCATTATCTACTTCTGAAAATTCCACTTCTGAGTAAATGAAAGCTTTGGGGAACATCCTAGTTGCAAATACAAGATTTTACCCTAAGACTCACATGCATCTCTTTATGCAGAATGCATTTATTCAATTTTCAGGAATTCCCAAAGTTTGAACAGTTCGAGTATTATTGAAAAACCCAAGTCTAAAGTCACTTTTAAGGTTCAAGGCAGTTAGCTGAGATGCCAGGAAACATCAAATAAAGCTAATATTGAGAACATAAAGTAGTAAATAAAAAGCATTCTCAATCCAAAGGGAGAAATGAAAACATAGAAAGGAAGAATGAGACTGAAACCTGTGAGAGAAACATTAAAACTTGCAACTCCTTGGCCTGCACAGGCAGCATGATGAAGTGAATTGTGGACTGCTGAAACCTTGAGTGGCCCTGCTTATTTGGCTCTGCTTGTTGTAGCTTTCAAGGAACCTCTCCTGTAGTGCTTGTGTTCACTTGCTGCCTGTGACCTTCCTCGGCAGATATTCTATGTTCCAGACATCTCCACATTTCCAGCATCTCCAACGTCCTTTTGGCTGCCCTTTCAGAGTTCCATCTAACACGTCACTTGATCACTTTATTTATTTATTTTTTTTTTCTGAAATCTTGGTTGCAATTATTCTGATTCTCTGGCATTCTGGTTTCCTGTAAAATAACCAAAGTGTGGGTGATGCTAAGGTCTACTTCTAGCAGAGAGCATCCAGATCCACTTATATCACAGCTACAAAGGCATTGTGTGCCTAAAAGGCTAAATTCTGGGAAACTTTCCTGGTTGGTCTTGCCTGCAGTTCAGGCTGGCCTTGAGTTCACTTTGCAGCCCAGGTTGGTTTGTTCTTAAGCTCACGATGATTTTCCTGTCTCAGCCTCTTGACTACAGGTGAGCATAAACATGCCAGGAGGGTTCTTGTTAATTCCTGAAAATGTTTTCAAGCCATCTTTTTTTTTTTTTTTTTTTTTTTTTTTTTTTTTTTTTTGTCTTTTTGAGACAGGGTCTCGCTATGCAGTTGAGGCTGGTCCTGCGCTCACTTTTGTAGCCCAGGCTGGTCTCGAACTCTCACCAATCCTCCTGCCTCAGCCTCCAGAGTGCTGGGATTACAGGCGTGAGCCACCACGCCCAGTCCATCTTTCTTATTGTTCTGACACAATATTTTATTTTTCAGTACTGGGGATCAAACCAAGGCCCTTGTGCTTTCCAGGCAGATACTATGCTGCTGAGCTATATACTCAACACTGAAACAAAAAATTGCCTGCCTTGCAATATCATGCTTTCTGTTCTTACTCAAATGACAGGATAGTTCTGCCTTTTGAGGCAGCCAGTGGTTGGCCACTCAACAGCAAAGCACTCCCACGTGAACTGCAACTTGTTGGGGGAGAACCAGGCAGCCACTGCAGCGGTAGCATGATTTTATGACTGTCTCTGTCTCTGTGTGCTGAAATGGATGCACCCGGCAGATTCTCAACTTAAGTAAGGCTTATTTTGACCACAAAATATCAACTGATCATGAGAAACAACATATCTCCCAACTGTCTATTCACCTGACTTGACAGATATCATTGGTCACTTAAATGGATTTAGATTAGTTTATAAAAGGAGTTACTCTCCTACATTCCTATTTTCCTTTCAGTTTTTTTCTTATTTCTAGACACTTTGTATATGGATTCTTTCATAAAAATGACCGCCTGTGCCTTCCTCTTCTCTATATATTTATTTCTTGCTACTTTTTCTCCATAAACATGTTGAGCTAATGTAGCAGAACTAAGTTTCAAGTTTCAAAGGAGGAGAGATAAGTATTCCCTCAGGTTTAAACTCATGCAAATGTATGACCTTTGATTCCTAATTTATCTTGTCATGAACACTATCTCTACGCAGTGGTTCTCAACCTGGGGGTGACGATCCTGGCGGGGGTCGAACGATCAAAACACAGGGGTCACCTAAAGACATTCTGAATCATTACTATAGCAAAATTACAATAGCCACCAAAGTTATTTATTGGTTTGGGGTCCCTGCAACATGAGAAACTGTATTGCAGGGTCATGGCATTAGAAAGGTTGAGAAGCACTGCTTTAGAGGGATCATAGACATTGATGTAAAATCTAAAGCTAGCGAAGATGTAACATCAGTTCTACATTAACTTTCTGAGAATATCAAAGAGGGTGGACTACTGCACAACTGATTCCCTGAGACCAACATTACTCTGAAGCTAAAACTAAAGATTTCACAGAAACAAATATAAAGGTTTGTATTTGAATATCCTATGTGACGATAGATGCAAAAAATAAAATAAAATACTAAAATTCAAATCCAATTCTTATATTTACACAATCTATAATCATGGTAATATGAACTTTATCCCAATGTAAAGTAAGGATTAAAAACAATAGCAATTAATCATAAATGCTCATGATCTCCATGTTAGAAGTGTCATGTCATAGCTATAATACAGTGAGTCATGGGCACATTCCAACCAAAACACATCTGGTTCTTTCTCTCTCTCTCTCTCTCTCTCTCTCTCTCTCTCTCTCTCTCTCTCTCTCTCTCTCTCTCTCTCTCTCTGGAACTGCCACTGTGTTCTACTTTCTAGCCATGATGAGGCAAGCTTGATGTGCCTGCCTTAGAGATAGCTGATCCTGGACAACATCTCCTAAAATCATGAGGCAAATTATATCTCTCTTTCTTTAAATTATGGTTATTGCATTTTCTATCTCAGCAATAAGGAGATGAGCTCTGTGGTGGAGCATACTCAGCTGTAATCCAGCACTCGGGATCATTGCAAGTTTGAAGGCAATGTGAGCTTTAAATAGTGAGTTCAACACCATCCTGAGCTTTATAGTGCAATCCTTTCTCTAAGCAAATAAAACAAAACAAAATGGAAGAAAATAAGCCTGAATAATGTAGAAAACATATGCCAGAAATGGAGCTGTTTCTCTGGATATACTGAACACATGATGTAGAAATTTTGGGGAATGCGTTTTGAAATGAGTTTGGAAAAGTTTGGAGATAGCTAGAAGATCCTAGAATTCTACGAGCAGAATGCGTGAGCTGTTCTGATTTGAATTCAGGAGATCAGAATATTTCTAGAAATGTGGATAATATATCCAAGCTTGAAGATTTCAGTTAAAAACAATGACTTATATAGCAGCTAGAATAGCGACTCCATCTGATATTCACTCTGGTGCAGGATTGGTCTGCATGTGCTCTTGTCCTAAGAGTTGCAGGAAGCCAAAACTTTGGATTCATTGATGTGGTAGTGAGGATGTCAGGGCAGCCCAAATTCAGGCCTGGAAACTGCTGGGTAATTTCAGCCAGATTTATAGTGAGAATCAATGGAAAAAGACAGAGAATAATAACTTGAAAAAAATAAATTTAGTTCCAGAGGAAACATGTGTATAAGTTTGGCCAAAGGAAGTAGGGCTGCGGAAGTGATTAGCACCATTAAAAAGAAACTATTCTGTTTAAGAATAAGTTGAAGAACTCTTAGAGAGCATCTAAGGAATCCAGAAGATCCCTGCTGTTCTGAAGATTAAGAATTCAAATATCTAATGGTTTCATTGGAGAAGAAACCCTTTGGGAGTCCTACTTCACAAAGCGCACCTGTAGAATTCAGTCACTGATGTTATTTCACTTAAGGTCTGTGAGGACTTGAGAGCTGCTTTTACTGACAGCAGAACTTAATATTATCTGTGCAGTGTTGTCTCTAGTGCCAGGCACAGTTCAAGAGTTGTGAGGTCAGGACACAGAAATAAACACTGGTCTGCCCAGCTGTTCACATCTGTGGAGAGGTAGGGACACTATTATTGATCATTACTGCATTTTACTTACTAAGTACCCCAAGTGTGTACCATGTCTACACCACACAAATTTTATTTTCATGGCCCATGAATGCCAGTCTTTGCAGGAGGAGTCAGCACCGTTGGGTTCCTTGACTGCTCCTTTGTGGCCTGGTTGACCACAATGGAGGCACACCATGACATAGACCTTGGGTCTTCACTCCTGTCTCTCTGTAGCCCTGTGTAGCCTAGGCATTGTAGGATAGACAGCCTGATGTGCACTTCCAAACACTGGTGATGGATGTGAGCATGTGTCTTGCTCCAGCTGCCAGGCAGGACATGTGCTGTGCTTCACAATGCAGTCTGACAATCACCATAGCTGATGCTCAGGTAGCCATTATTTGTTTTAGAAGAAGCTGGTTTTTGTGTTTGTTTGTTTGTTTGTTTGTTTTACTTTTGTGATATTTAATGTGTTGAAGAACTACAAACATCATATCACAGTGATATCTGTGCACCTATGTTTATAGCAGCACAGTTCGTAATAGCCAAATCTTGGAAACAATCAAAATGCCCATTGTCTGAGGAATGGTTGAAAAAGATGTGATACTTTTATACAATGGAATATCACTCAACTATGGATCACAGATTTCTTTAAAGGTATGTTTATTATTTTTTTACAACAGCTACTACATTGCATAATGTTATCTTCATTGGAGTCGTTCAGAGTCCAAGATGAAGGTATGATTTCTTGTCTAACGCTCATTAGTACAGATCACTGTTTTTCATTGCACAAAGAGAAAGTAACTGTATATTTAATCCAATAGTCCATAACAGTAGTAAATTATCAGTTCATCTGACATTTTCAGATACTGTTCACTTGAGCCTTTTACAACTCAGCATATTAATACGGCTTTCCTTTTTATACTTTATGGTTAGATTTTTTGCTGGATGGTTAAGACTAAGATAAAGCAAGACCTACATTATAAAGAATATGTAACTTTTGTACCTGACAAGGTCAATCAGGTCCCCTCAGAGTTTACCCTGGAACCATGTATAGTGATTTGCAATACTTTTGTCAGTGTCATCATCTTGATGAATCACGGCCAATGCTTGACAATTTTGCTCTCTATGGAATCCTAAGAGAATGTTTTCCTTCTCGGTGACTCTCCTTAGGCACACTATACATCATTGATCACCTTCCTCTGTGGGCCCATAATCTCCTTGAACAAGAAATTTGGGACTCCACTGAGTTACATGAATTTACAGTACAAGTTCTTTTATGTCCTGTGTTCTCACTGAGCTTGAAGGGCTAGAGCCAAAATACTGGCTATACTTGTATCCTTTCCTTTTTGCCTATCAGTATGGTCTTCTAATTATGCACAGCTTCTAATGTCATATTGCTTATTGCTATGCTCTCTCTCAAGTAAATGTTTACTTAAATATAAACAAAGAAAAGAAGAATGAAAGAAAGAAGAAAAAAAGCTACTAGAATATGAGACAAGGAAACAAAATATGAAACAAGATCATGGAAGTGTGATGCTGTAATTTTGCAAATGGTTAAAAATATCTGTGTAACAATGTGTATTTGTTCTTTTTTTTACATTCTATAGAGATTTTAAAGTTTAGCATATCGAGCCGGGCGTGGTGGCAGACGCCTGTAATCCCAGCACTTGGGAGGCTGAGGCAGGAGGATCAGGGCAAGTTCGAGGCCAGCCTGGGCCACAAAAGTGAGCTCAAGGCCAGCCTGAACTGCATAGCGAGACCCTGCCTCAAAAAGACAAAAAAAAAAAGTTTAGCATATCAATAGTTGCTGGAAAATGCGTTTTCTGTTATGTCTAAGGCATTTGATATTCACAAAGATAATTATGTTGAGCTCAAGTGCCTAAGTTATAGGAAATAATATCATTAAGGTTCACTTCTGGATGGTTAACAACTTAAGCTGGCAAACCAAACAGTTAGAGCAGATACCTTTTGATTCCTATTTTCCTGAGAGTTTTAGTAAAGATTGAATGTTGCGTTCCACAGTAAGGTCTCAAAGACTCAGTATGGTGCTTCTGAGAGGATGTTTTGTTATCTATAGGAATGAAGTCAAAGGTGTTATAAAGACCCCAGGAAGTTAGGGAATCCAAGAACATGGAAAAGCTCTCAAAGAAATGCAAGGAGAGCAAGCAGAGCCAGTCCAAGATATATACCCCGTGATCTTAAGAAAAATGCCATAAGCATGGGCCCATCCAAACACTCAGGAATACATATCTCAGCACCATATTCCCTGGATGTCAGTTTGGAGCTACAGGAATTAATTTCTTGCCCTTTTGGATTTAATGTTGCTATTTTATCTTTTTTCTCATAACATGAATAAAAAAGAAGAAAAAGAAAACTATCAAAGTCCTTGAGAATAGGTTGTTAAAATATTGATTTTAGAGTGAAATATTAGTGGTGACTGCAAAAAGAATAAACTACTGCAATGATAAAAACAAATATTGTTCTCTTTTTCTTTTTTTCTTTTTTTCCTTATGCTCCTCCTTTCTTTTCTTTTGCAACTCCAGAGTATATCCTGTGCTTTGCATTTTAAGATTTTGAAACTTATTTGTGAATTTTATTGAGGTTCATAGATAATTTTCCTTGAATGTCAGAAAAGAGTTGGATCAGTAAGAAAAGCAGGATCTGTTGAAACACTGGGGAAGGAATTATTGTATTTTCCATTTTAGGCAAGAGAGTTATAACATCTTAGGCCAAATTATTAATTTGTTATTGTGTTTATTTGGAAATTGGGTGTTTTAAAGGAGATGTGTTTGGTTATTGATTAGATAAAGTTTAGAATATTGTGATTAAACTTGATTGTGGGAAACAGATGGATTTGGGCACCTCTGAGGAGGTCAGCAAACCACACTGCAGGGTGTGTCTGCTTGAATAGTAGAAGGGTGACCTGGAGCACCATCTATGGTCCACCCCTTCCTGCTACTACTTGCTTGCTTTGCTTTCTGGCAATTGCACACTGTTGCTTCTTAGTTCTATCTTTATATAACTATTAATATGAAAGTCAGAACCCTGAAACATACAATTCTATACAATATTCCAGCCCTCTTCTCCCTTTGTTAGGAGACTTTTGTTTAAATAAGGCCCTAAAATCTCCAACTTGTTTAATGATAAGGATCTATGAAAATAATCAATAAAATATTTTTTAAAACTTAGACATACCTGGGTATGAACAAAGTTATCAGAAGCAAGGCTAAGGAGTAGGTCAGATTTTAATAACAACATGAAAAATAAAAGCCCAATAAAAGAATTTCAACTTAAGAATAAAATATGACAGCCACATACGTAGATATCATGGACACAAACAAATTCTTGCAATTTAAATACAGGGCCTCAGCATTTTTACTTAACTTCCTTTGTATTCCTGCTCTAATTTTACTTCTGTGGCAGTGTAAAGTATACAACCATGCAAGCTCTTTATACATACTCGGAAAAATGAAAGACAACCACACAAACCTGACATTTTCAACAACTGAGTGGACATACATGTAACTTTTAATGTAAGAAAAATATTTTCAGTTAAAATAAAAATACAAAATAAAAAAATAGGATAAATGCGAATGATTAAGAAATATACAATTAAAAATACAAGATGAGGGAAAGTTGAAAATATTTATTAATTTTCTCTTCACAAAAGTTCCAAATCTGAGCTTTTATTATTTATTTATTATCTATTTACTTATAAATATATTTTTTTGTTACAGAGTCTCACTATGCAGCTTGAACTCATAGTGATTCTCCTGTTTTCAGCCTCCCCAGCACAGGGATCACAGGCATGTGCCATTATTCCTGGAGTCTGGTAAGCTCAGAATGCCCTGGGAGTTGGGCTGGCATAACATGTGGTGCCTCGGACCCAACCTCGGTCCCTGATCTTGCCTAGGATTGCCTGAGCAGTTGTTTTACTCTGCTGAGCGATCATTCACATGAATATGTTTCAAAAAATAGAATAAGATGAATGGAAATGAAAACATTATAAAACTATGTCATCAATTTTTAAATTTGTGAAATTTATTACAAGATGAGCCAGGATAAAAGGAATAGTGTCAGACCTCCTTCACAAGTATTTATTCAGATAAATAGGTTTTAAAGAATTCAAACATATTACATGACACGTGCCCTTAGAAATGGTTGCACAAGAGTAAGTACTTTCTTACAATAAATAGTAAACTACTTAAAAGGTAAATAAAATAAATCCTGTAATAAAATTCACCTGTGTACAAAATACAACTCCAAAATGACAACAAAAGTCTATTGAATATCATTTGCTCAATTACTATAAATAAAATGAATCTATCGAAATCATATGAAGTCATAATGAAAAAACAAATTACAATTTCCATTCAATTTCATCTGAGCCTTAATTTTGATCCCAGCATTATACTATTAATATAGGTCTTATATGATATAGCATGTAAACAATACTTAAGACCAGTGAACATTAAGTACAACTCATTCCTGATATGGCTCATTCAGTAAGCTCAAATCCATAGTACTGCTTTGATATGGAAACGGTATTCATATAGCATGATTATTATAACCTACCAAAGAGTATTAGAATGAATATTTTAAACTCTGTGAATCATTTTACACAATGATGTGCATTATAAGTTACTCAAGAGTAAAAATATTTTCTCCATGATACTAATTATTGATATAGTCAAACAGAAAAGCTACAGAAGTCTTAATTGAAATTATACTAAATAGGCTGCTATATTTTATTTTACTGTGGTTATATGTTATAACAAATATCATGAGAATTAATTTATTTTGATAGTATTTCCCTCTATTAAAATGTTATGTTTAATTAGGTGAGTCAGATATATTAGCAATACAATCCTTTTTATTTTCTTCAATAAAATTAAATATCCATGAAAACATAACTGTAGAAGCGGTAGGTCCTGTGCTAAGCAAGGTAACATGTCTGTAGTTGTTTTATTTAGGTAGTTCACAGTACCTCATGTATTTCTCATTTTCACTTAAACAAGAATCAAAGCTTCTACTTTCATGAAATTAAATTTCATATTTTAATTGGTTCATATTTGTCTTACATGAGTTTTATAAATTCTAGTAAGAGAAAGCATTAATTTTAGATTTAGTTTATTTATAAATTAGTATACAATTTTTTGAGTTAGAAATTTATACTAAATAGGCTTACTTGTCAGGAAAAAGCTATAAATATCAAATTGAAAAATGTGTAGCACAAATTCATTTGACTTGATTGCTCTATAGTTCTATATGAAAGTTTTAGACAAGGACCATAATCCTATGAATTTACGGAAATAGTTGTCACTGCAATATATTTCTGCATCAATAGAAGTTCTATTTTCATTGAGTTACCATAAGATATTTAATTCATGTTAGCAAAATTTATTGTTACATTTCATTTTCATCCTAATACTTTATTGCAATATTTTACTTGTTAACTGGCTATTCTAATCACAGTTTTCATTTACTGCATACTTTTATCTTCAGTAATATTCACTTACTAATTTTCTCTCATAATTTGATATCATGTAAAGGTCAGTCGATTAATTGCTTGTGATTCTTATATTTTTACTCTTTGGAGTCTGGAACTTCCATTTCTTTTTTCTTTTAAGAGAGTATAAATTAGATTAAAACCAAAAATTACAAGTGATACAGATTGTCACTTATTAAAGGAAAATAAATTTCATAATATTTGTTGCAATACATAGTATTCTTTTCCAACTTGTTACTCATATTGCCAGATATATGCATGTAAAATTGAAAGAAGAAAGAAATGTAAGAAATTAAGAGAAAAAGTACAATTTTCAAAAAGGTGAAATAAATTAAACCATTAACTGCTTTGAACAGTTTTTGAGAAACTGTTTTATGCATATTTAACAGAATTTGAGAAAATGGGAAAATAGTCCATGCTCCTGGATAGGAAGAACCAACATTACGAAAATGGTCACACTCCCAAAATTGTTATGCAGATGCAATGCAATCCTGATTAAAATGCTCTTGGTACACTTCACAGAGCTAGAGAAAAATTTCCTCAAATTCATTTGGAACCAAAAGAGCCCCTGCATATCCAAAACAATCCTGGGAAACAAAGCAAAGGCAAGAGGTATCCCAGTCCCTGAACTGAAGTTATACTAACGAGCTACTGTGACATAATCAACATGAAACTGGCATGCTGACAGACCTGACGATCAATGGAACAGACTACAGCATGAAGACACAATTACAAGTAGACTCAGACAGCTTATCTTTAACTAAGGAGCCAAACAGCCTCACTGGAATAGAGCTACCTTCATTAGTAAGTGGTGCTGGAAGACTAGCTTTGCACATGTCAAATGCTAAAACTAGACCCATCCCTATCACCATGCACAAAGCTAAAGTTAAAATGGAATGCCGATTTAAATATCAAAAAGAGAAACACTAAATCTTCTGGAGGACAATGTAATTAGAAATCTTAAAGTCATAGTGTTAGGAAGGTAGAGTTCATGAACAAAAACCAAAACTGCTCAGGAATTAGTTGAATCAGCAAGTGACATCTCATCTTTTTGAAAAACTCTGCACTTCAAAGCAAATCTCGAACAAGAATAAAAGGAAAATCAACAAACTCAAAAACTCTTGCAGCCAATCGTCCCTCAAAGACTTTCTATCTTGTAAAACAAAGAATTTTTTAAAAAAATCCAGCTCTCCAAATTGAAAGGCACAATCCAAAAACAGGCATCTGATATGAATCTATATATATGAAAAAAATGTTCAGCATATTTCGTCATTTGAGAAATGGAAATTAAAACAAGACTGAGATTCTGTACTACCTCAGAAAGAACGGCTACCATCATGAAACCTCTATTTCAACCCCTTCTTTTGGCTACTCATTTTCTTTCTCTTCTATAATATTAGTATAATTTTTGCCTGTTTTCCTTTCTATTATGTTTTATTTTTTGTGCCTTAACCTCTTTCATCTGATTTTATAAGTTACTAATGGCTCATCTTGATATGCTGTTCAACTTGATCAGTTACTAATTTTATTAATGCACCTGGCAAATTTATTAGTGTTCCATATACTTTTGGAATGGTTGTGGCTTCAGGGAAGTGGTAAAATAAGTCTCAGATACTGAATTTAAATAAAAATAAGTTTAAACACTTTCTGAGGAAATTCATTATAAATGTTTTAAATTAAACTTAAAGTCTACATTTTTAAAAGCATGAACTAATTTAAAAAGGTAATAAGGACTCTTAATTTGCATCACATATGAGATTAATTATTATAATCATACAAATGTTCTAATTAGCTTGTGAATACAAAAACAAGCAGCAAATATTCATACTGTGGTAATTGTGCCTTTTTTCTCTTTTACCATGTGAAACTATCAACTCATTAAAATTTTATCTTCACATTATTATATTATTAGTTTATCCACCACAGAAAGATCAAGATAATTTTTTTCTGAATTATTTTGTTCTTCCAATATTTAGCACTATTACCACTGCACTACTTTTGTTAACAAGCCATATAAAAATCTACAAATATTACTAGCAAACATCCTGAATTTGTTATACTTTGCTATTAATATGTGTTTCATAAAGTTGGGTTTTTTTTGGATTATGAGCAATCTGCTATTATTTTATTCACATTAACATGGTTGATATAAATGTTAACATATATGAGGCAATATTTGATGTTAAAAATAGATCCTTGGGCTGGGGAACTAGCTCAGTGGCATAAGTGCCTGCCTGGCAAGCACAAGGTCTTCAGTTTGACCTTTGCTACAAAACAACAACAACAAAAGCCATGGATTCTGAAATTGTAGAATGATTGACTCTGAAGATACTTTTGTTGTTCTTTCTGTTCTCACCTGTTGATCCATATTTACTACTTCTTAAGCTTGATTCCCACAAAATATCAAATGAAATATTACTTTTAAATTTCAGATTATACAACTTAAAGTTTTATTGAATAAACTATGTAAAATATTTTTCTTTGAAACATCATTAACTTTTGCCATCCCTTCTGTCTAAGTAGCATACAAAGTTATGTATGTTACATCTAAATGACTTGATTTAAATAGTTTAATCATAGAAGTACAAGTTTTTAGAGCCAGAGTGATAGTTCAGCAGACTAAGCCCCTGGTTGGGCAAGCACAGGGATGGGCACCACTTGCCAGACCTGCACCACCTGCTGGGTCAGCTGGATGGGCCACGAGTCCAGATGTGCTGGCACACACCTGTAATCCCAGGGCTGAGGAGCTTGAAAACAGGTGAATCTCTAAAAGTCTGAGATGTGTAGGGAGAACTTGTGCAAAGCACACATTTAAAAAACAAATACAAGTTTTCCACAATAACAGAATTTTGTTGTAAAAATATGAAACATGAAAATGAATTTTAAGTAGCTTATTAACAAAGCAGGACTAGGTGTCACTCCAAGTATGGTTGTGAAAAGATATTATTATAAAGTCAAAGATTTGGGCCAAGGAAATAACCCAGTGAATTCAATCCCTAACACCAAAAAGAAAGAAAGAATGAATGAAATATATACATATATATATATATATATATATATATATATATATATATATGCAGAAAACACAAAATTCTAGGTTTACAGCAAATATTAGCCATCGTTTTTTCATGTTCTTTTTTTTTTTTTCAATTCTTTAAAAATCTGGATTTGCTAAGGTAGACTAGTTATTTGGTTCCTGGATGCACAACTAATTAAGAATCACCTTTTGTGATAGAACAGAAGGTCATGGTCCTGTAAGGAGTACTCATTTGCCATGTGAAGTATATACAGATTCATGATATCACTACAAGGATTTTAAAATAATAATTTTCTGGAAGATGACAAAATATAACATTGAAAGATATATCATTTTTATAGGAGAAATGCAATATTAATACTGCAGAAAAAAAGAATTTAAGTTTGGAGCATCAGCTATTTTCAAAACTTATTTGGGTTAAACTTATTTGTTTGAACACTTGGACTATTTTATTTATTTATTTATTTATTTATTTATTTTTATGGAATGTTCTACAAGGTGTACAGGGTCTCACTACTAGAACGGACTCATAGTGATCCACCTGTTTACAGCCTCGCAAGACCTGGGATTATAGGCATGTGCCACCCTGCCCAGTCTCAATTGCAGTCTCAGTGTGCCTGAGGTGCAGGGGTGGGGCTGGCACAGCAGGCCCAGGGGTCAAACTTGGGCTTGCGGGCACTTTAATCCAGCGAGCTATTTAGCAGGTCTAAGTTGCGCTATTTTCTTTACTACCTTTAGAATAGTATCACAAAGAATCCTCTCTTCTCTCTCTGTACCTCTCTTATCTCTCTTCTCCCTTCCTGTGCTGCTGTTAATCAATTTTACGGAAGAATAGCATTTCCATAGATGAAGCAGTTTTGTGATGTATACATTAAACCTAAACTCAAGTAATATGATGATAAATAAAGCAAGAAAGTGATATTTGAAGCATATTTCAATTTCTTATACTGTTCTTAAATGCAATTTCAAAGTACTGACTCTACTTAATGTAAGTATTGAGATTTTAAGAAAGCTTAATAGTACTGTAGCTCATTCTGATGAACTCCACTTTCCTTCTCTAATATATCATGCACAGGTATTGTACACTTAACGCTTATTAAACTATGTGTCATGTTATTCTTCCTTTCCCAGAATGTCAACCCACATACATTATTCACGTGAAGCAGAGTGAACTTTAAACAGGGAGATTATACTGGAGGGAAATGAGAAAGCCATCATTCCCGGTTTTACCCCATACTGTTATTAAAGGTTACATAGAAGGTGATTTTTCTTTCTCCTGCTTCTTTTTAGCTTTATCTTCCTTTTGTATTCTCTTTTTGACTTTGTATCTAATTCCTTTTCATCCCGTATATCATACGCATAACTCTGCTAGTTTCCTATATTGTGTGAAACCACTGGAAGAGTTATTTTAAATGATTTATCATCTTCATGTTTTGAGCTAGACCTTTAAATAACTTATGATGAATAAGAGATTGTACACCATATTGTTCCTTGTCTAGGATCTGAGTGACACGAATTAAATTCAGTAAAAGTGACTCTACTTGCCTGAGGAATTTTAACACAAAGTTTGAGGATAGTATCAATTAAATCATTAAACAATGGCAATTACCAAGAAAATGTTAATAGGCTTTTTTATCGAACAGCAAACTACACAATTACGGACAAAGCTTCTTGACAGTTGTATATCTATTTATCAACATTTCAATACTGTCTCCCTAGTGTAAGAAACTGAAAGAGTAAATAAGATCCAAAAAGTATAATATACAAGGTGAAAACAAAGAAAAGCTGGGATGGAGGAAAAGATAAAAGAAGAAAGGTATGGAAATATACTAAACTAATGATACTACTAATGTCTATTAAAACACTGAATGGAACAATTAAATATCATATTGTTTGATCACTCCTATATGCCAATATGTGATAATTTGAACAACGGCTTTGATGATAAAATATGCACTATAATAACCTTTGTTTTGAAATTATGTACTTTTATTTTTATTCTCTTTAGAATAAAAATGTAAAATTATAAAAGTAAGAGGACTTTTATCTTGGATGATTAGTGTATGGCTAAGCACTAAGAGGCAACAGAAAAACATTATTTAAACATCATTTAGGATTTATAAGAAAATAAGCAAACTGAAATTTAGTGAAATATGTCAATGTGTAGCTATCTTAAATTTTAGTCATATATACAAAGTATAGCAATATATCACAGAATGCTTGTGAATTATTAAGTATAACGAAAGATCAGTATGGCCAGCTGCTACTACATATACTTATCCTTAATCTTTAGTATGTTTCATGACTGTTCATAGTAGAAATATAATAAGAAGTAGAAAATCTGCAATTCATTTATCCTTCTTTGAACTTTATAACATAGGAAGACATTGGAAATCAGTAGATAAAATAAGCCTAATGCTATTATAGACAAAAATTTTTGATAAGTTGCATGCATGGGGTAAGATATAACAAGCTGTAAAACTTAATTTCATTGTTGACATAAGGAAATAATAGCAATCCTATACATTTCTACATGGAGGAAGTAGTAGAGTGAATATAAATGCATCTATTCCCTTTTCCCTTCATTTTCTTGAAAATGTGCTGCCCACAGTGCCTCTTGTCTGTTCCCTTGCTCGAGCATTAATTTTCCTCATCTTTTCATTTGGAACTCATTAAAGACAACTCTTGACTTCTGATTTGCCAAATACCTTCAAGTATTGAGTCTAGGAGAAAATATTTTTAGACCTATTCAAACTTTTGAACTCTTGTCGAAAATGTCTAGGTAATGAGTGACATTTTGCCTTAGATATCACATCATTTTCTTCATTTTTGAAGTTATTACTGAAATGACTTAAAAGCTTATGTCCTTCACACGCAATTCTGCACTTACATGTTCACAGCAGTGCACTGCATCATCAAATATGGAATGAACATAATCAAGCTTCAGTGATATAAATAATTGACTGAATACATGCACAGCTATGAACATATATGCAAGAGAATATGCACTTCTCAAGTGACAAAAGTATAGAGCAACTTAGATAAATCCTCCTACTTCTTATGGATGGATTGTGAATTAAGGCTGCTTTCTATAATTCACTACATTTGGAAGAAAGTAATTTTAAAGAAAAGAAAGCTCACACACATTACCTTGCCAGATAATCAAGGTTAATACCAAGTGATGAAACCTGTGGATAATGTATTCCCCCGATAGTTTGTGGTAAAGGATACATTACCTCTATGATTTCTCTCTCAAAGGAATATACTGTAGTCTAATTAGAAGAAATAGTCATGCCTTTTGGGATGCAGTACATAAAACTTGGCCAGTATTCCGCTAAACTAGCAAGTTTGTCAGTAACAAGAGAAATCTCATAAATTGGTACAGCGAAGAGGAACTTGGATAGACATAATAAAATATAATGTGATGATCTTATAGAATAATTGAAAAGAAAAAGAGCAGTATTAGAAATGGAGGAAGTCTTAAAAAAAGCTATGGGACTTAGTAAATAATCCACTGACAAATAAAGTTCCTAAAATTAGGAGGAACAATAGACAATGTTGATAAAAATTCTTAGACATTAGTGCACATATCATTCTGTGGGGAATATGATGGAACGATAATACAGACATTACATTGCAGAAATGGTACTATACACAATAGCAACTCGGAAAAGCAAAGCAAACTAGAAATGGAGAAATAAATCATCAACACCCCTGCAGATAATGACACCAGAATATTCTAAGCCTGCATTTGCAACAGAGTGTACTGGTACCCAGTAATAAGAGAAAAAAAATCTACATATAAATAATATAATTAAATTTTGGAAAAATATAACATGAGTTAGAAATTATACAATTTTAATAAGGAAAAATAAAAGCAAAAGAGCATTCTTAGGTAAATCGGTCATACAATTATTGGACATCTATGGTTCAGTATAAAATGTTCAAGGCAACTTAGCAATATTGTCAAAATGCTGGCAACAGAAGTGGTATTAAAAAAAAAAAAGTACATATCTGGCCAGGTGTGCCAACCTGTAATTTCAGCAGTCAAGGGAGTGGGAGAGGAGAATTATGATTGAATGGGGCCTGGACAACCTAGAAAATTGCTGAAATACTATCTCAAAATTTAAAAAAAGAAAGATAGATTTGTTGCAATAGCTCAGTGTAAAGTCCCTGAGTTCTATCTCTAATACCACCATAAATACACACACACACACACACACACACACACACACACACACACAAATGGAGATGGATGGGAGGAAAATGAAATTTAGAAAACAAATAATGATGTGATGTGCTTTGGTCATGTACCAATTCCTTAAAAGCAATATGATCCCAATGTACTACGACTATGTAGAAAAAGTATCTATTTGTGTAAGCAGGTCTATGAGTAAGGAAAGAAAAAGTACAAGAAGGAAACGTGAATTACAAGAAAACCAAGGTACTCTTGTATGCGTACCATCTACCTATATTATGAATATTACACAGTATTATACGCATGTAGTGAAATAAATCAGAACACAAACTTAAACATTATATGGCTTTTCTTACATGAGAAACTCAAATTATAGAAGATTCAAATACAGATATAGATAATAAGAAATAGAGACATGGGTCTTTCCAGTGGGAAGGGGAGCAAGGGATAAACGGAGGATTCAGAGCGGGACAGGGCAGGAAACGAAATGTGTTCATACGTGTTCCAGATCCACAGGAGGATAACAAACATCATGGACTACACACATGCATTGACAAATGATATGTAAAAGTATCTGTAAATAAAAATAAATAACACTCTGTGTAAACAAGTTGCATACATGTAAGCTGTAAGGTGAGATTTTGTAAAAAAAAAAAAAAAAAAAACTTATTAAATAATAAAACAAGATTATAGTCCACTGCTTTGTACCAACAGAGGAGGTGCTAACATTCTGTGAGAGGGCTGTCACAGCGTTACCACTACTTAGAAAATACACCTTGTTTGGTTAGGGTTTGAAGCAGATCTTTAAATTCCCCTGAGGACTGAGTGAAATAGGGAGAGCTCAATTGCTCTTATCCTGTGGATCCAGCATTTTGCTACTCTCCCTTTGTAGGGAGGTCTGTGCGTGACTCCATTCCCGCAGTCTGACACTTGACTTCAGCTAGGTAAGTCCTACACATCGTTCAGAATTGAATCTCAAATATACCTGTACCAAGAAGAAACTTTGTGATAAAGCAGGCTCCATATTTACTTCTCTTGTTGGTTATTCATTTGGTCCAGTAAGCTTTCTCATTTTCTGTTTACTTGATACAGCTGAGCAGCTTTAAAAGACATTTTACTCAGTAGTTTTATCTTTTTATGTGGTTGATTGTATCATATAAGTTAGTGAATAGGATCAGCTGAAATTAATTTGTCTATAAAGGCCAAAAATTATTCCCATATATTAAATATGTAAACATTTTGGAGAAACTATAAATGTATACGTCTGTCACAGTGATATTAGGGCTACTTCACCCGCATCCATCAGCAGCTACATTATTTTATTCTTAGGTGGATACGCAGTCAGTTACAACCACATTTGTCATATAGTTCACATAATGTTTGAAATTATAATTGATGAATAACATGTTTAAAACATCAGGCTCTTAAATGGTACACGATTGTTATTTCATATGAAAGTACTTCTATGTAAAAAAGTCTCTCATGTGATTTCTAAATAAACTGCCAAAATTTGTCTTCTCTCTACAAAAATATGCCAATGGAATAAATGCAGAATACCAGTAATCATTCTAATTTTGTAAAACAATACATTGAAAAGAAGATAAGTATAATTTAAAAGTAGTGATAAAATTAGCATCAGTCAGAGAAATTTGACAGAATTCTGACTGACTCAGTCTTATTTGAACAAAATCCATGATGAATTTTATTTTTAAAATGAACAGGATGTATGCAGTTTGAAAGGAAGAGGGACACAGAGGTAAATTTGATGAAATTAATAGCTGTAAAAGACTTAATTTTGACACTTATAGCAAGACTGTAGATCAGGAAATTGTAATGAACCCAATTTATAGATGACAGCTACCACATTGAGAAAAGTGTTAAGTCTGTAGGAGTTACCGTGCATGTAGTTTTAGAGGCTTTTCAAATTCATGATTAAAAGGATGAAAAATATATTAAGTCAGCAGGACAAAGTAAATAATGGGATGTTCTATGTACTAATAGGTACATAGTAGAGAAAACTAAGTTAAAATAGAACTTATAGATGTATGCACATTGCAACGCCTTTAGGATTGCAACATTGATGAATTTGTGCATGTTTATTGAGACAATGAAATAGCACATAATACATACTTTAACGCATCTGTTCCTTGACTCATGAGGTAAAGGTGCACACTATTAAATTAATGATCCTTGTTTTAAAAGTATTAACTTACAATTTTATTTCTACAAATTTAGCTACTAGGCAAATTGTTGTCACTATGAAGATTTAAAGCAATGTGTTCAACTTGCATTCCATTTGATTATCAGCACCTGAAAATGGATGTAAAGAATATAGAAATTTATCCTCTTTGGTTACATTGTTCATCATTTTTGCTATTTTGAAGCATTTGCTTGGACTGTGTGTACAGTTACTCAGACCATTACTTTGCTTATATTTTCCACATGGATGTAAAAATGAATTGCCATTCTTAGTCTGAGACATTTTGTAACATGATTTATGTCTCAAATTTTTAACATCCCTGAGACTATTTTGTCATTATATCACATTAGCTTTAATTGAGCACACTGAGATTTAAAATTTTGTTGTTTCTAGATGAACCATAATTTAAATTGCAAGAAATGCAAACTGCCTTTGCCTTCTTACGTTAAATTAAATTGCTAGAAAATTATGCTGGTGTGGCTTAAAGTAATTGGAACTTTACAACCACAGTCTTTCTCTGAAATTTTTGAGAAATCATGATCATAAAGCAAATATTAAGAGCCTGGCTGCACTGGGTAATACTCTAGAATGTATATATAGTGACATACATGTTGACATTTGTTCCTAAAGATTTTTCAAATGCAAGCCCTATATTCTGGATGAACAAGGAAGAGAAATACATTGTTGAAACAAAATCAACTTCTAGCAAGCTATAAAATAAAACACTACTCTTATGCACATACAAAGGAACTTCTTTTAAAATAGCAATTATTTTTGCTTACTTTTTCCACTTAGTACTTAGGCTTCTATGCACATACAAAGCATTCCTCTCAAAAATCTTTACTACCTCATAATGGAATCATTAGAGAGCTGAATCAATGTTGTGTTTACAAACTAGATTGCTTTAAAGGGTTATCTAGAGTTTTAGTTATCTTTATACAAACCTAACTATTAGTCTATTAGCATTTCTTTGAAGCAATGGATAAGAGCATGGATACAACCATTTCAACAGACTGTGAGCAAGATGATAATGTGCGGTTATATGGAAAGACTTTTAAAATCAATTTTTGCAAAAAAAATAATACTTCAAAAATTAAAATCATTTTGAGTTTTTTATTATTGTTACTCAAGCTTAACTTGCCATGAAAATGTCAGCTTTAGGTTGTACTAAAATTTAAATGAACACAAAACTTAATTATGATGGAAAATCACATCATATATAGTTTTCCCTACGTACTATATCAGCAGCAATATTGTGTGATAATTATACTACTTCCTAAAAGTCTATATAATGATATATATTTATGAGAGGTGTATAACAGAAAACCTAAAAGTGTTTTTTGTTCACATTTACTGCTACATACATATAATAAATTTCCCACATCTCATCTGAATTATCCTACTAATTTAATTCTGAAAAAAATTACGCATATATTTCTTTTCCAGAAAGCTAAACACTGCATATAAATATGTAGATATTAATAAAAAGTAGTTATTTTATATTCTGCAATATTTTTGTGGTATTTAGCTGTGACTATTTTCTTTGAAAAGAATCTGAAATGGCTTTTTTTCGAAATGAAAATGTTCTATTAGAGCTTTAATCTATTTCAATTTTGGTTTTGTGCATAGTGAGAGATATAGTCTAGGTATAATGCTCAGCATGTGAAATACAAATTTTTCCAGTATCACTTATGATTGAGGCTATTATTCTAGTAAAGATGTTTTATCCTTTTAACAAAGGTAAGGTAGCTAGGTGAGTGTGTGTTTGAAGTTGTTTCAGCATTTCTGTTCTGTCTAATTGTTCCTTAAGTCTTCTTTTTTTATTTCATGCTAGTTTTCTTTTAATCACGGTGGCTTGTAATATAATTTTATTGATTTATTTTATTTTATTTTATTTTATTTTATTTTATTTTATATGTATTTGATACCAGCGCTGTTATTACAGATGTGTGACACCATGCCCAGACTCTGTGGCTGGCTCCATGTGCTCGGGGTGGGAGTAGTGTGAAGGTAGAGGGGAATTGGTGAGGAAGATTAAACCTTGATCTCTGCACTTGCCTAAGTGGGTACTTAGTCCACTAAGCTATCCAGCCGGCCTGTGTAACATAATTTCAGGTGAGAGGTTGTGATGATCTGTGTTCTCCTTTTGTTGTCAAGAATTTCTTTCCTGTCCTAGATAAATTCTAGTTCTATATCAATTTTGCAATTGTTTGTCTAGTTCTGTGAGGTATGCTATTGGTGTTTTAATCAGTATGACATTAAAGCTTTAAAATTGTTTCAGAAACAAGACCGTTTTCATCATATTACTTCTGCCTGTCCAAGAATAAAATGAAACCTTCTGCACTATTATTGGGAGTATAAATTGATAGAACCATTATGAAAATCAGTATGGAGCTCCCTCAAAATACTACAACTAGACAATACACTTAAGCCAATTATTCCTTTATAGGTATTTTCTCAAATGAGTTGAAAGCATCATACCCCAGGAGTATATGACTTTCCTGTTCATAGCAGCACAATGTTTAATAGCTAAATCTTAAAAACAGTCCATATGCCCATCATCAGATGAGTGGATAAGAAAACATGGGCTTTACGTACAGGAGAATATTCTTCTGTCAGAAATAAAGATGAACTTGAGACATTTTTAGGTCAAAATGTCTGAGAATATAATTTTAAATAAATAAATAAGACACAATTATGTATTTGCACTTGAAAACTAAAAAAAAGGAAACAATGCTCATGTCTTGCTACAGGTATGTTTGGACACATTCATGACATGCATTTACTTTTCAGTTAGCACTCTTACATCATATGTGTGGGTAACATTACTCCAGGGTATGTGATGAAAATAGCTAACCTGACCAAAGAGAACCAAGTGAATGACGCAACCTCCTCCATTATTTCTTAATCCTTTTCAGTCAAAATTTCTAAAATATCCTTATAAAAAGATACAAGTATAACTTACTGCTTTCAATTAATAAAAGGAGAGGAGTATTGGGATAAAGTGTCTAAATTTCTTGTAAAATTCAGTTCTGAATCCATCAGGACCTGGGTTCTCCTTTGTTGGTAAGATTTTTTTTTTCTTACATTCTCAATTTCATTTTATTCACTTTCTTTTTCATCTTCTTGATTCAGTTTTGTTAATTTGTTCCTATCTAGGAAGCTGTCCCAAAGTGAAAAAGGGCAAGGAAAAACATTAAGTTCATTGAAAGCAAGCATTAATGTTTACTTATTTAAACAATCTTGCATATATTTATTAATCTGAACAACAGATTTGACAATGAAAATAGGTACAATAACTATTATTAAATTTTTATTTTTGTTTTGAAAATCTATATCATGTACACTGTTGCTTATTACTCTGTGCTTTGGGTTTTGTTTCTACTATTCCTTTTTACTCTTTAAAATATTATTTATTTATTTATTTATTTATTTTTATTTTTTTGAGAAAGGGTCCCATTATGCAGTTCAGGCTGGCCTTGAGCTCACTTTTATAGCCCAGGCTGGTCTTGAACTCACACTGATCCTCCTGCCTCAGTCTCCCAAGTGCTGGGATTACAGGGGTGCGCCACTACACCCGGCTAAAATGTTTTTTTAAAAGGAAGAGAAAATAATGGTAGTCTAGATGTTACTCTTGATTATTTTTCTTAGCAAATATGTACACACTTGTGAAAAAAACATATT
Source organism: Myocastor coypus (assembly GCA_004027025.1). Taxonomy (NCBI): domain Eukaryota; kingdom Metazoa; phylum Chordata; class Mammalia; order Rodentia; family Myocastoridae; genus Myocastor; species Myocastor coypus. The sequence goes on from PVJA010014079.1 coordinate 34,631, forward strand.
TTTGTTATTTTATTAACTTGCAATGTGATGAAAAAGAAGTCTTAGAAACAAGTATTGCTTTGTTAATGCATATAACTTATTACTCTGAATTCAGTCACCACCCCACTCTAATGATTTACATCTGCATTTTTGCATTTGTTATAGAGTTTTGTAACTTTTTCTCGAACAGTGCTTACTTAGTACAATGAAGTTATTCATTCAATTGATTCTTCTTATAAACTCTAGCTTATAAAAGTTATATTTTGTGAAAATTTAAAATACGTCACGGAAGTAAAAATTTAAATATTTATAAATAAGTTAAGTTTTGCCAGATGTTATATTTTATAACCTACTTCTTATAATTTGTTATATTTTAATAAAATGCTGTCTACTATGTTTTGTTTTTTTTAACTTTTTCAAAAATCAAATGACTAAACTTCACCCTTTCTGTATTAGTTACTCCTTTCAATCTTCCCTAAGACAGGTTGCTAGGCTTTTCTATTAAGAATTACTATTCAACTGTGCCACCAATATATGTTGTATTTTTTCAGCTTTCAGGTTGTTAGAAATGGCAAACAGAGAAAGCTCAAAGAATCAATTTAGATAGTTATTCATCTAAGGTCACAAGTAAGAGGGCTATATTGGCCCGCCTCTATAGCTTTATTGTGATAAGAGAGAATTTAACTTTGCAGCTGAAGGAAATAGATTTCAATAGTAAACTGTTAGTTGATCATAGTTCTACAAGATTTTATTAGACAAATCTTTAAAAAGCTAATAATATATCACACTAAATCATATGGAATTCAATCAGTTAATAAGTGCCTATGGAGTAGATATATTAATTTATCTTTATGCTAATGATTCCTTAAAGAAGTATAAAGCAAATTAAATTTAATATGAAAATTACTTATCATAAAATTCAGTAGTGAAAATTCCAAAAAGGTAAACCATCTCCTAATTTTATTTGTTTTATGTTGCAATTTTTAAGATACTTGATTATCTTCAACTGGAAAATATCTTACTGAAATAAACATAATGACTCATACTGAATGATTCCCTTTCCTCAAAATAAGTCATGGTACTTCATAATTTTGGCTTCAGGGGTTAAGCTTAATTGTCTCTGAAATGATTCCTTCATTATTGACCAGTTCTATCAATGAGTTCTAAACTGAAACCATTATCCTTTTTAAAGTACTTTGACAATTATTACTCGATGCCATGTGACTACATTCCCAGGATTGTTATTTATCTACATGGTTTGGCTTTCACAATTGAGTGGAGATCAGATTGATTATTTATGAGACTATTCTTACTGGACAGTAAGTTACTAACAAAACCTCTTGGGCCTGATTGATGACTGTAACCCTGGCTTGCAAAAAGATGTTCTATTCCAGAATCTGAAAATTACTCCCACGTCATCAACCTATTTCATCAGAACAAAATGCACATAGTAGATATAAAAATATAAACTGGGTACAAAATTGGTATGGGTTCAAGACATGGTTAGGGCTGGGTGCACACTCTCAAGCTCTGTTGTCTTTGCTATGAAGCTTATGCTCCACTAAAGAAGGTCCCTTTTGTACAGCAGGGTGACAGCTGTCTCAGTTCTGCTTGGGCACAGCACTGCCCAGGCGTCTAGCTGCTTGCTTCAGCAGATGGGGTCAGCAAAAGGACTGTTGAGATTTTTGTTAATCAAATTTCACACAGACCAGTAAGTTTGATTCTGCAATTCCCAAACAAAATTCTGCCACTCCACTCCATGCAAGTCTTGAGCTATGAACTTAAAAGGCTGCTCCAGCTGCTTTCAAAGGCAAAGGTTTTCACAGAGGTAAGGCCTTACAGATAGGGCATCCTTTGTTATTCATTATTCAAACACTGGAGAATATACAAGATATAAGGCAATGGCAAAGGGCAAGTGCAACATGAATTTTCCACAAGTCAGAAGATTTCATCACAGGCAAAAGATATCAAGAGCAGTCCATAGAGGTCGGCTTAACCCACACTGGGAGGTTAGCTTCTAGTTTTACCTTTATATCAAAAATCAGGTGAAAGTCAGATAGTCTCGATATGTGAATCCCTTGACAGTGGAGCCTACAAGCTATAAAAGTGACATTTTAACACACGGTCATGCATGATGCAATATCCTCAGAATTACCAAAAAATTTCACAGATAAATCACATGCAGTATCTATGAGAAGTGCATATTTCCTATCTGGCATTACATCTCCCTTTGCTTGATCCACAAATTAGGAAAGATTGACTTCATAATTTATATCTATCTTCTCATCTCAAAAATGTTCTCTGATTAGGTGGGAAAAAGACCTATAAACAATGACAAAACAATGTGCTCTTGTTGTGTTTCAAATTCTTTCATTTCCATTCATGAGGTACCCTTCATGAGTGAAATTTCCTCCTGACCCTTCTTGCTGCCACTCAACTTTCTAATCAGTGAAGATTCCATTTCCTACAGCCTGAATTGTTGCCTTCGTCATTTATACAAATTCACTGTGATTATTATATATAGTCATAATTATATAGTTATTCATAATTTGCCCCCTATTACCCTGTACCCTTCCTAAGAAGAAAAGCCACATGAGGAAGGATCTTTTGGGTCTGATTGTCTTGTCAGAGTTATTGAGAACAAAAGAGAGAACAATATTGGTACTTGTTTTATGTATGTTGAAATAAATTAATAGTAAGTTTTTTTTTTTTTTTTTGACTTTTTGAGACAGGGTCTCCCTATGCAGTTCAGGCTGGCCTTGAGCTCACTTTGGTAGCCCAGGCTGGTCTCCAACTCACATTGATCCTCCTGCCTCAGCCTCCCAAGTGCTGAGACTACAGGTGTGAGCTACCACACCCGGCTGTAAGTTTTTAAAATGTAAAATATTGACAGCATGACATCAGCATTGAGTATGTGTAATTTCCAGTTATTTTATGGCATAATGAATGATTAGAAAACATTAATGGATAGTATATGTATCCTTATTATTATTATTATTATTATTATTATTATTATTTTTTTTTTTTGGTGGTACCTGGGATTGAACTCACAACCTTGTGCTTGCCAGACAGGAGCTTATTCCACTGAGTTATCTCCTTGTCCCATATTTATCTAAACATTAAAAATGTGTATTAAAAATACTGGCATAACAGTAATTATTTTAATGTAATTAGTAAAATAGAAGTTTGGAAATAAGAGGATGGTAGATTAATCTCAATTGTTTTTGGAGATTTATCAGTTCCATGTTATTTTTGTGACTGTGGGGTTGTTGTTCTGTCCCATTGGTCTATACATTTCTTACCATTAATATCAAAGACATCAATAAAAGTTTTATAAAGTATATTCTCAATTTGAGTTAAGTGGTTAACACAGCTTTATTTTTATTTTAAACTTATGTTAGATAATATTGTAATTTGTTTATACTTATATACTATCTAAGTTCAAAATTTGATATGAACTCTATTTATCCTGCATGGTCAGTTTGTTTTGTGGTGAACTGGTATTTTCCCACTAGCTTTTCATTCAAAATATAATTACTTAACTATTTTTTAGCAGCCAGGCGAGGTGGCACACACCTGTAATCCCAGCACTCCGGAGGCTGAGGCAGGAGGATCGGTGTGAGTTTGAGACCAGCCTGGGCTACAAAACTGAGCTCAAGGCGAGCCTCAACTGCATAGCGAGACCCTGTCTCAAAAACAAACAAACAAACAAACAAAAAAACTATTTTTTAGAATGTCTTTCACTAAATTTTTTAAATTGCAGGCCTGCCTGATTAGATGCATTCCTATTTTATTTTATTTATGAAAGAGTATTGCACTTCAACTTCTGTTATCTTTTGTATTTATTGTTAATATACAGAAATGCAATGGATTTTTAATATTTATCTTGTATCATCTGATATAATCGAGATAAGTTTGAGTTTTAGAAGGTGGTTGTAGATTCAAATTTTCTATGTGGATAATCATGCTTTTTATAAATTGGGACAAATTTTATTATCCATATCATATGTATGTTGAATAAGAGGGATGGTAATAAAGCAAATATCACTTCTATGTACATGACTGTAAGCTAAGCATAGTCTCAACATGTTAGATATCTATCTAAAGGTTTCAACTTCTTTTTAGTATTGATACATTTTATATAATTGAAAGTAATCTTTTACCACTATTTTTGGTAGGACTCATTGGATATGTATTGTTTTGTGAGTTTCATCCTGAGTGTATATAAGAAGCTTTATTTATGTATTTATTTACTTACTGTATTTTAGGGAAGGATCTACAGTGTGTTCAGGGCCTGAGAACTAGATTTACTAAAACAGCCTGTTTAAAGCCTCTCAATAGCTGGAGTTACAGGTGCACGCCACAGCACCGTTCTCAATCATCCCCTCAGCGCACCCCGGTGGGCGGGGCTGGCAGGGCATCCCAGGATCAAACCCTGGCTGCTATGCTCTGTCCAAGCAGGAGCTTTAGTCCGCTAAGCTATCTGGTTGACCTTTTATCTTTTTCTTAACGAACATTAGTCAGGTGTTTTCATTTCATATTTTATTCACTTTTTATTGTTTTCATGTGGTCTTACTATTAAGTAACACTTCACACGTTTGAGAATTTTCTCTTGCAGGTTAAGGCTATGCACTGCAGTCGCAACCCTTATGCCTTAGTCGCTGGAGCAGCTGGAATGACGTTCTTTTGCTCCCTGAGCAGCTTCTCTCAATTTTTGTGCTCTTAAAGGAGATGTGTGGATATTTTTTTAAAATTAGATAATTTTGTTTTCACTTCTTCAAAATATAATTCATTGCTAGGGATTTTTTTTTTCTATGTTTTGCACTGCTATGGATTCATTCTTTTAATTGTTACAGATTATTGAAATACTGCTGAGGAGGTGGAGTTATAACTCACTGGCACAGTGCCGCTGTGGCTTGGGCAAGTTCCTCAGTTCTACATACATACATACATACATACATACTAAAATATTGCTTGCATTGGATGAATTATGAAAAATTCTGTGTTGATCGTGAACATATAGTTTTTAATCTAGACTTAATAGAATAAACAGCTAAGAATATCACAAATTCATTGCATTTTTACCAATTTTTAAACATACGTTTCTAGGGGCTTGCAGGTTAGCTCAGTTGCTTAAGGGCCTACTGGGGCAAACCCAGTCAGGCCTAGGGGACCGCAGTTTGATCCCCAGTTACACCCGCCAATCCATACCGACCCTAAAGGTAGCCTGAACTAGGAAAAACAAAACAAAATAAAACAAAACAAAAACAACAACAACAACAAAAACTCTTCTCATATTATAGGGCCGGCCCAATAGGTCAATAGACTAAAGCACTTATTTCTGCAAAGTGCAGTGGCTGGGATTTGATCCCCAGCACACCATGTCGGCCTCACCCACGTGGCACACTGAGATGGGGGTTGAAAACTGGACATGGTGGCACGCATCTGTAATCTCTACATTTTGGGAGGCTGAAAACAGGAAGATCCCTATGAGTCCAATCTACGTAGTGAAGCCCTGTCCTAAATTATATATATTCTCATTATGGTATTATGTTTTTTGTGTGCTGAGGATTGATTCTTTCCCTAATCTTTTATATTGGAAACCAGAGCACACATGTAGTTTTGCTTTCAGAAAGAAGCATTCAAGATACTAATTTCTTCTGAGCTTTGTCTTTGTTATGTTCTCTACAATTTTATTTTATTGCATTTTTCCTATTGTTCATTTCATGTTATTCACTATTAAGTTTCATTTCTTCTTTGAATAATTAGATTAGGAAGTGTGCTTTTACCTTTTTGTAGTACTTTATATTTATTGTTATTGATTTATTACAATTGTATTTTTGGCTAAAATATATACTTGACATGCTTTATTAATTTTTATGTTAAAGCATCATCTCTCAATATGTGTTATGTAAAGTATGCATTATACCATTAAAAGCTGTAGATTTTCATAAGTATACCTTGTCATATTGCATACTAATGTTCACTTCTTCTGTCATTAATAGACTAATTGTTTTGCACATTAAGATTTAAAGCATAATTAAAAATATTCTATAGTTTGCTTTAGCTCTGTCACATAGTTTATCATATTTGGAAATAACAATTAAAATTTTACAGTATGTAAAATTTCTGCCTTGTGACTTATTCAGTACTATATCATTACTCTGTCTCTTGCACACCTTGCCTACAGAACTGCCATACTAATCATTGCTATATGTACATGTTTATTTTGTTCATGATATTGTTTTCCATCAGTCTATTTTCAGTCTGCACTTTCTTTATATTAAAGTAGATAGACTGTTTAAAACATGTATAGAGGAGTTTTTAAAATCATTTTCAAAGCATGTGTCATTGATGAAAAACTTCTATGAAGACCACAATATGCAATGTATTATAGTAACTGTCCTACCAACCTGTTTTGAAATTGCCTCATTGCTGTTTTTTCTCATTAAAATTAATTTTAAAAATATAAATAAATAAAATATGTCATTGAAATAGTTTATTAATTTTTACTAAATGGCTGATGTATTTTATCTGTATTACTTTTGCTTGTATTATAATTTTGTGTTTGTTGCTGAGCGTGATGGTGCACGTCTGTAATCCCAGCACTTGGGAAGCTGAGGCAGGAGGATCACTGTGAGTTTGAGGCCAGCCTGGGCTACAAAAGTGAGCTCAGGGCCATCCTGAACCACATAGTGAGACCCTGTCTCAAAAAGACAAATATAATAATAATAATAATAATAATAATAATAATAATAATAATTGTATGTTTGTTTTCTTCCAACACAATATATGTTTGTGTAAATGATCAGCTTATGTATTTGTTTATAAAACTAGTTTTGAGGGTGCAAAGTAATATTAAAACAGAAAAATCACAAATGATACAGAATTCACTAGGCAAAATAGTATGAATTTCACAGTATTGTTTGTATTGCCTAGTGATGTCTTAGAATTAGGAGCTCAATATAATATATACATATATACATATATATATATATATATATATATATATATGCATCAAAAATTGGAAAAAGAAAAAAAAACAAAATAAGAAGAAAGGACAGAAAAAAGAATTGAGAAAGAAAAACAAAACAAATTAAGGGTTAACTGATCCTTTCTACAGACCAGCAGAAATCTTTAGGGTAATTTTCCAAACCAACCTGCTTACATTACCTACATGCATAGATATAGTCCTTTTCCCCATTACCTCTCCTGTCCTCTTCAACTTAGTAACTCCTTTTAGAACAGGTTCATTCACTTTTCCCAGTATCTACTATATATGTATCAGATTTTATTTTCTCTTTCAGGTTCTCACACTAAGCAGATAATATGATGTTTGCGCATGCAGGTCTGGTTTATTTCATGTAAAAGTATGGTCTCACATTCTTTTACCAATATAGGCCTCCAATTTATCATCTTTTTAAGCCGAACAGTACTCCCTTATGTAATAATACCACATCTTCTTTTCCATTCCTTAACTGATGGATATTTGGATTGCTTCCAAAAAATAGTTTTGACAAATTATGCTGCTATAAACATGGGCACACATATGTCAATGTGGTATGTTTTCAATTCTTCTGGAAACATACCTGGGTTCAATGGAAACTCCAGTCCTAGGCGTTTGGGAATCTGCACACTGATTTCTATAGTAGCTGTATCAGCCTCTACTCACAAAGACAGGGAGAAAGGTGCTTTTCCCTCACAGCCCCTACAGTATTTATTATTGGTTGACTCCTTGATCATAGCCACTATTTCTGGGATGAGATGGAATCTCAGTGTTGTTTTAGTTTGCATTTCTCAAGTGACAAATGATGTGGAATATTTTTTATAAATTTCTTGTCATGTGTTTTTTTTCCCCTGTGAGAAGTGTATATTCATCTCAGATAACCATAACTGGATTGGGTCTTTGAACTTTGGGTGTATGATTTAAAAAATAATCTTTATGTGTTTGAAATAGGTGAACTTTGTCAGAGGGAAATTAAGCTATAAAATTTTTCCCAATTTATACATTGTCTTTTTACTCTGTGAGTAATTTCTTTTGAAATGCATAGACTTTCCAAAAAGATGAGATTCCAGTTTTTATTTTTTGAAGAATTTCCCATGCAATTTGGTTTTTGTTCAAGAACTCTCTACCTAACCCTATGTCTTTAAGATTTATACCTATATTTTCCTCAAGGAGACTTAGTGTTTCTGTTATAATGTTCATATCCTCAATCTAGTGTGACTGTTGCTTTGTGCATGGTGATAAGCAAGAGTTTAATTTTAGCCACTGACAAGTAGAGAACCAGTTTTTCCAGGAACCACATCTTGAAAATTATATGTTATTTCCTGTGAACATGTTTGGCTGCTTTACCAATGGACCCACTAATCATAATGTTGATGAGTGTGTTTGTACTTTTGTGTATATCTGCTAAATATTCCATTAATGCTGTTGTCTGTATTTACACAAGTATCATGCTGTTTCTTTATCACAATAGACTTACAGTTGAATTTCATGTTAGCAATTGTGAGGCCTCTGGCCTTTCCTTCATCTGCCAGAGTTGCTTTTGATAATATGGGTCTTTACTGTCTCCAAATGAATTACAGTAATGTTTTCAAACTCTATGAGGTATGTTAATGGTATTCTATTCAGGACTGCATTGAATTTATATAACTATTTTTGAAGTATGGCCATTTTCACAAAGTTGGTTCCTCCTATTCAGGAGCAGGAATATCCTTCTATTTTCTCAAATCCCCTTCAATCTATTTTCTTACCATAATGTAATTTTCACTGTACAAATCATTTGTTTCCTTTGTGCAAATAATACATAAGTATATCATTTTCAGGGTTGTTATTGTGAAAGACATGGTTTCCATAATTTCCTTCTCATTGTGCTTATTGTTTGGGTATATAAATGCTATTGATTTGTGAGTATTAACTTTATATCCTGCTATGCTACTGAATTCAGTAATTAAATCTACAAGTTGTTAGTGAATTTTTTGTTGTGTTATATGTATGGTATCAAGTCCTCTGCAAATAATGATAATTTCACTTTTTCCTTTCCAATCATTACTCCATTTATTTCTTTTTCATGTCTAATTACTTTGGCTAATGTTTTCAGAACTGCATTTAGGAGGAGTGGTGACAGTGAGCATCCTTGCCTTGTTCCTGATTTTAAATTGAAAGTTTTCAAGTTTTGTTCACTTAATAGGATGTAGGCTATTGGTTTGCTGTACCTGTTTCTTACAAATTGAGATGTAAGCCATCTATTCCAATTTTCTGTATTTTTTATGAATAAGTGTTGAATTTGTCAAAAGCATTTTATGCACATACTGAGATGATTATGTGATTTTTGTCTTCGGTTCTCTTGATATGCTAGATTACATTTGTTGATTTGCACATATTAAACTTTCCTGCATTCCTGAGATGAATTCTACTTGGTCATGATGTATAATTTACTTGATGATTTCCTGCATAATGTTTGCTAGGATTTTATTCTGGATTTTTACATCTCCACTCATTGAGAAGATTGACCTGTAGTTCTGTTCTTTTGTTGGATCTTTCTCTGGTTTTGATATCAGGATAATGCCTGCCTCATGGAATGAGTTCAAGGAAATTGTTTCCCTTTCAGTTTCATGGAACAGTTTGAGAAAGTTGGCATTAAATCTATTCTAGGTTTCTTGTAAAATTCAGCTGCAAATCCATTGGCACCTGGACTTTTCTTTCTCAGTTTTTTTTTTCTTATATATTTTAAATTTCATTTCATGCTATTGGGTTATTTGAGGTTTGTGTATCTTCTTGACTTTATTTTTTTAATCTATGTCTTCTTTAGTTGTGCTGAGCAATTCTTTTACAATAATTATAATTTCTTTTTTGACATAACAGAGTATTTCTCATTGCATTTCTTCTATAACCTGATGGATTTGTTTCTCAACTTCAGTTGCTATCATTTCAGAAATTTCAGGTGTGTGACTTCCACATTGCTCTGTACCCTTGTCTCTTGAACTTGTTCTGGGTGGACTCTAGTACTGAGATTGCCTTTTGCTCCTTTGTTTTGTCATTTTCAATCTCCCATTAAGCATCTGGCCCACGAGTGGTGGGAGAGCAATAGATAGAACATGGGTTAGTAAGTTTTTTGCTGCACTGGAGGTCAGGCTAAGACTCATTCAGGCGCTCACTGCTGGTGTGGGTGACCGGCTATTGCTCAACAAAGCTTCAATGCTGGTGGTGGGTTTGGACCTGATTCTCCAGGATTCTGTGTCTTCCCAGAAACATCCTAAGTTCTCAGATGGTTACACTTATGCACTGGGACTCCCAGGTCACACCTCTGTTTTTTAAATTAAATTATAAAAGAATTAGTTGATTGTTTTTATTGTCTTTGTAATCTCCTGTGCATTGTTTTCACACGGATTTTTTTTTTTTTTTAATGCATTTAGTATAGGGCACAGACTCTCACTACACAAATTGGACTTGTAATGATTCTCCTGTTTTCAGCCTCCCAAGTGCTTGGATTACAGGCACATGCCACCACACAGTCTCAGGGCCCTTTCAGTGTTTCTGCCTAAGCAGACTCTGAGGTCCACTGAGTTTTAGTCTGGTTCGCCCTCACACAGGTTTTCAAAAGGATTTAATACTGAATATTGTAAAGTCATTTATATTCAATAGTGTATTATTTCATGGAAAACATAGAAATTATGTAATTAGGTATGTACATATTCTCTATCCCATATTTTATTTTCCATGTCACAAACATATTGGCTACTTATTTAGGAAAAAGTAGTCTTTATTGCAAATTTTTTTTTTTTGGGGGGGGGACCGGGGTTCGAACTCACGACCTTGCACTTGCCTAGCAGGCACTTGTGCCTCGGAGCTATCTCCCCACCCCCTATTGCAAAATTTTCTTAGTCTACCTTACCCCTTCCCCAAGGAAGGCATAGTCACTTTTGTAAGATATTTTTTACTACACATTGTTGGTCAACTTATTCTCTTTATCTTGATTCTTTTGATTTGTATTGGTTTTTATATAAGGACTTGAAAGTTGGTACATAATTTTTTTATCACTTTCATAGTTTCTCATGAGAAATAAATTATTTATCGCATTATATCTTGTGTGAAAGGATTTGTTTTCAGCCACATTGTTGTTGTTGCTGTTCCCCCCCCCGCCCCCCCCTCATGCATTGAACACTTTTAATGTTTTGTCTCAGGCTAGTCTTCGTTGTGTCCATCTATTTGATACTTATTGAGTATCATGTCGCAGAGTAATTCTGCCTAAAAGTAATTGGTTCAGTGTTGAAGATTATTTCTTTTGTTATGTCTTCTGTCTTTATTTCACTTTCCGCATTGTTCAATTATTTGGCATTACTGGATTGGGTTCCTGGAGTCTGTTTACATTTTTAAACTCATTTAGGGTTGTCTTTTTTGTCTTAAAATAAATTCTTCAGTAGACTGTTTTTTACTGTCCTTGCAGAAAGTATCAGTTTTTGTTTTTGATTTATGTATTGTCTTACTGTCTATTTCCACATTCATTACCAGCACTTGGTTTGTCACATAAAAAGAAGTTGATTATTTTCTTTGATGTTACTACACAGTCATGTTAAGTCATTCTAATTTCTGCTGCAGTTTAGCACTCAGGAAACATTATTTCATTATAACTTCCCAGAGATTTCTACAGTATAGAAGGTTATGAAACTGATACTTTCTAAAAGTTGAGTAAGTGCTGGCATAATACTTTTCTATACTGGAATACCAAGCCAAAAGTTTCAAGATTTTAGGTCTCCCTCCTTTCTCTACATAGAAAAACATCCTACTGTATAACTACTTCTGCAGGTGTTATATTGGCTTTTATTTTTATTTTTCAACTCTTTGACAAAAGTTTAACAGATATATTGTGTTCAATTCTCTAGTTTAAATAATATACAACAAAGTTATCCAAATTATTTCCAAATTTCTCACCTGATTTATTCATCATTATGTCATTCAATCAATGTCTAATTATGCATTTTCTATGATGTTTCATATTTTTATAGAATACTATTGTAGAAAACAAAACAAGACAAAAATACACTGTCTTGATATACACTCAAGAAAATATTTTTCATACATCTCATAAGAAAAATTGATGTTTCTAGTGGTAATTGAAAATCAGCATATATGAACAACTTCTATAATAACATAAGAGTTTACAGCTAAGTACATCTTTATAAATCACCATGAACTATGTGTTTTTGTTCCAGTCATACAGCACCTAAGTGAAAGGGCCTCAATTTTATTGCTTGTAATAACCTTTGAATGCCTAAAATCTCATGTTTACCTGCTTTATGTAATACAGGGAATTAAATAGGCTTTTTTTTTTTTTTTTTTTTTGGAAGCAGGAAAAAAATATTCTTTAATTTCACCCTGGTGACTTACTCATGGTTCTTGCTAAGAAAAAAATTACTGAAAAATTGCCCACAATTTGAATAGTGAGGATTTCAATTGCTGGGTTGGTATAACTAGTAATATATGGATTATTTTATTTTTAAAATTTCTCATAGTGCATAGTTGCAATGCATGATAGATGCGTTAATTGTGCATATTTGTTCTATGTGCATGAAACCTTGCAATTTTCCCTCTTTCCCTCCAACTCTGCTTTTATTTGCAAGTCTCAGATTGGTATACATAACTTCTTAATCCTTATAAAGTTAGTAGACCTTAGATTTTTATGCTATTCTGGAATATTTTGAATACTTTCAGATTTTCTTGCTCTGCACTTCCTTGGAAAATTATTAGAAAATCTAACATTGAAAACTATCCTATATGAACGATATTGAGACAGACTTACTAACAAATATACTGGCACTATTCCTGATAGTATAAGCCTTTTCCATAAACTATTTTGGCTAATATTCTAGTTTTGCTAGAATTCTGCACAAGAAAATGACAAAATTTTTGAACCTGTGACATATGAATTCTTGGAAAATTTGTTAAAACATGATACACAAATTTTCACTACTAAACCATCTAATTGCATAAAACATATAACATTATTTCATTGAATCACATATTTCATGTGAATCAGAGTGAATTTAAAGTGGCAAAGTGCCTTTCTATGGGGATTGACAGTGTCAGATTAATACCTACTTCACCAATGTTTTAAAATGAATGTAGGACACTCCCAGCCAGTGTGCATTTCCTCAACTCAAGCGACAACTCCACCCGCCATCCCAGGCAATGCACGCGGCGACCAGGTTAAACTTTCCCAGCCAGCTTCCATACCCTGAACTCCAGTAGAGAATGCATCCGCCATCCCAAGTGGCCCGTGCAGCAACCAGAGCCTCACAGTGACCAGGTAAGGACTCTCCCAGCCAGCATCTATCCCCCAAGCTCCAGCTACAATTCCGTCCACCATCACAAATGGGCCATGTGATGGCAAGGTGCTAACTGCATGACTTCACCAAAGTGCAGAGATCACTGCTATAAAAAAAAAAAAAAAAAAAAAAAAAAAAAAAAAAAAAAAAAAAAAAAAAAAAAAAAAAAAAAAAAAAAAAAAAAAAAAAAAAAAAAAAAAAAAAAAAAAAAAAAAAAAAAAAAAAAAAAAAAAAAAAAAAAAAAAAAAAAAAAAAAAAAAAAAAAAAAAAAAAAAAAAAA
>PVJA010014080.1:0-48203 GCA_004027025.1 Myocastor coypus
CATGTCTTTTCATATCTTTGGCTCCATGGAAAAGAAAAATAACTCCAAAAACTCTCGTAGGCATAGGGGACAGACAATGCTACAAACAGCCCGTGTAGGTGGATCGCTAGTTTCTCTATTTGTATTTTTTTTCTTTCTTAGACTTACAATTATTGAGTCTTAAATTATTGTTTCTCATTTCAACTAATAATAAAAGATCTATTTTTAAATGCCTGAGTTAGCCACTCTGCCACCTTTCTTTACAGGCTTACCTTAGATAGATATGAGAAATTCAGTACTAATACTTTTTCATTTTCTTATCACCAGAAAAAAAAAAATTCTCAACCACCAGAACAGTTTATCAAGTTCTTTGAATCAAATTTTCTTCATCTGAGTGAAGAATATGCTGCAGTACTCCATCCACTTCCGTACTACATATATGATGTGAACCTCTCAGCATCCCCACACAGCTTCTATGTGTTTTCCATCAAGATTGCCACCCGTGCGCCTGACATATGAATAGTGAATATTTTGTAATAGAATGAAAATTCTGCTTGGAAGGTAGAGTAGAAGTTGCTACAAACAAAACACGTAAAAGAGTGTTAGGAACTTAGCAAACAAGGACTCTGTATCTCTGCTAAAAATGACCGTTCTCTTTGCCCAGAAAGTTGGGAGAGACCTACCGCAAAGCAATTTGTTCTGCAGGAAATGGATGGGCCATCTGGGTAACACCGACCTCCCAAGGCAGCTTGCTCTCCACACTGCCTAGAGACCTAGAAGGCACCCGAGGGTCAGAGCTCCTGCTGTCTCCCTCTGTCTCAGCCAGGCCTGAGCCCCTGCAGCCGCCTCTTGGGCGCAGCCTCAGTGAAGTAGCTCACGTGAAGTGTGGCATTTCTGGGACATAGTGGTCTTAAGAACACTGGACTCCACCACCGAGTGAGTCCTGGACCTGCAGCGGATTTGAGTACAGTCCCAAGAACGTAGCACGCCGTCCTCTTAGTCTCAATGAGAAGCACAGCTTCTGGCCCTCCCAGAGAAAGGCAGGGTGGAGTCCTCGGGGAGCCGTGGAAGAGGCTGAAGGAGAGGAGGGATTAGCGAGAGACTGGGGGTGGCAGAGGCCCCTGGATGGGACCCCAAAAGTGCCATCTTTGGCTATGGAAGGGGCCTGTGCAGCCAGAGCTCAGCGCTAGTGGCTGATGAGTGACAAAGCCAGGCTGGCGAGCTGTGTGGACATCTCATGGTCCTGGGTAGTCCAGTCCTCAAGGACACAGGCTGTACCCGTCCCCACCCTCTCAGTGCCACACACCGGCTGCAACGCACCTGAGCAAGGCGCCAAGCTGAGCCGAGTGCTGGCTTGGGGGAGGCAGTTTCCTGTGTTACAAAATCTACAAGAGACAAACTGTCCCTGCTTTGTTCCGGTTTGGGCAGGAAATGGGTTTAAAAGTGTTGTCAGCTCCTGTGCTGTCACTGTTGGTTGGCTGTCATTAGTGGGGGCGAGAGCATGTACAATGACGACCATTCCTGCAGAGAGAGGCCGAGACCTGCATTGTATCTTCAGCACAGCTCTGCACTATCCGCTCAGCCTCAGAGAGAAGACAAACAGCCACCTACCTAGCCAGTTACTAGACACTGGTGATGGCCCAGGCTAGAGCTGGGGCAGGGTCTTCTCATAAGTAACTCAGGACTAGTACCAAAGGTCAGGCTCATGTCTAGTTAACAATATGAGGTACAAAAGCCAACTGTCGCTGGGCACTGTGGCGCACACCAGTCATTTCAGCACTTGGGAGGCTGAGGCAGGAAGATTACCCCCAGTTCAAGGCCAGCCTGGGTCAACAGCAAATTCAACATCAACCTAAACTGCAGTGCAAGATCCTGTCTTAGACAAAGCATCCGTGTGTAACGAATGAGGAACTGTGAGGAGATGAGATGACACTTGGTCAGAAAGGGCAATGCAGGCTCCCCACACAGGCCCGCTCTGGTCAGAGGGGCTTGTCCAGAACAGTGTTAAGGAGGATGCCAGGGCTCCTGCTGAGCTCAGAGAGGAAAAGCACTGTGCTCACTTCCTGTGTATGTGGAGAACCAGACACCAAGAAGCCCATGTGCAAGCCCTGTTGCCATCCACACCTGAGGGGAGACCAAAGAAACAACACAGCTTGTGGGGCCAGTGGTGTCTTCCTGAGTGCATTGAGGCCTACTGGCCGGCCACACTGCACACTCCTGCAGAAGTGGAGGGGCCAGGAGAACTCAGTGCATAAGCCAGTCAAAAGTGCATCCAAGCAAGCTCCCTCTAGCAGCAGGTAAGACAAGAACTCTGCGATTCCGTGAGTAACACAGAAGACTCGCCCAGCCTTATAGCTTGGCATCAGAAGCCCCGTGGCTCTGGGGCAGGTCCCCTCGCAGTCCCCATTTCTATCCCGTGGAGGTGTCCCAGGGGCCTAGAGGAGACCAGGAAGCTCATCTTGGACCTGAATTTGCCAGTCAAATCCCTCCCCTGGGCAGAGCAACATGGAGAAATGACCTTCGGCCATACCCTCCTTTGTACAGCAGGGTACCATAGAGGCCCTGTGACTGCTATCACAGAGACTCTGTCACTGGCTGTCCTTCCGCTATCTAAAGAATAATCTATTCTATCACAGCCACTGCACCTGAGACCCACACAGGAACCAGGAGAGGAAGAGGTGTGCACAACTGCGACCCACTGCTCTGATGCCTTTTAAGCCCTCCACGCCAGTCCGCACCTTATATCATGCACCTCCTCCAAATGTAACTTCCCCTGACAGGTGTCCCCTTCAGCCTCTGCACCCCAGGGTGTGAGGGACATCTTACACCCAGCAACTTGCCTCTATGACAGCCTGCCGGCCAATGGCCTGTCACTGGGTCCCTCCATGGGCAGAACTGCTAGGGAAGGTGTCTGTTGGCACCAGCCCAGGGAAACTGCACTTGGCCTGGATTCCTGAAGAACTCCAGGTTTTGGGGAACCCTCGGTGTGGACAATAGTACCTCTCTGGGCTGCAGCAATGATATGCCAGACCAGGACACACATGACAAGGACCTCCTTAGAGACAGCTCCCCAGTTTCTCCGGGATTCTTCAGTATGCAGGGGGGCTGGGCTTGGAGGACACAGACAAGGGGAGTGCTCAGGGTCCCCACAGACAAGCTGCAGGGCTGCTCATCCAGCTGCCAGCTTCTTGCAGCAGGAGCTGGGATTATCTGACTCAGGGTCTGCAGCACCTCAACAAATGTTTATTGAGTGAATACAATAACGAAAGAGTGAATTAATCCTATTAGGGTTAGTTCTCCTGGTCTCTATTGCCTCCCCCTAAGCACTGAGTCTGAGGCATTCAGGTGTTCTGCACACTGGTATGCCACGCTGGTACCAGAAGACTGGGGATATTTGTTAAACCCAGCTGCTTGTATGTGTTTTCTTCTAGATGGTTATGGGTGTTTCACTTAGAAACAGCAGATTTACATAAATACATTGATCTTCTTTGAAGCCAGCCCCCTCGAATGTAAATAATAGGAGTTTCAATGATCAAACCTGTGAGCATTTATTTATGCACGGCTCTTTTGCATTATCAAGATTAATCTTTCCATCAGCCCCTGTAATATGCACTTTATCAGATAAGAGGGAGCTGTAAAAGGGTAAGAAGCAGGCGCCAGGGATATAGCTCTGCGGCACAGTATCTTCCTAGCAAGCTCAAGCTCCTGAGTTCGATTTCCAGCTCTTAAATCAAATCAAACAATAAGAAGCAACCCGTGATTGCCAACATCTGGGCCAGGCTGTGTAGAAGGAAAAATAACAAGAAGGTGACTTGGGTGTGCCTCAACCAGCAAGGGGGCCTGGGGACACGGAAGACAGCTAGGGAACAAGGTATGCGTGTGGCTTCAGATGGCACTCACTGGGCACTTAGTGGCTATGAGGAGTCACAATGGGAAGACCTTGTGGTCACTGGCTGTGTCCAAAGGGTTGCCATTAAGTTCTCCGACCATGGGACATGCACACACCAAGTGTCCTTGCTGGGTCCAGGTGCCGAGCACAGGGAGGTTTCTGCAGGTGCATCTGCCAGCACTCCCCCACTCCACAACAGCCACAGCAGGCCGTGAGGCACATGCAAATGTGAGGCTGTCCCCAAGCCACCTGGAATGCTTCCCTCCTCAGTCAGCCAGCTGTGGAGGCATAAAAGCAGACAGGGTCTGCTCCAGATTAATAGACACTGCACAGATAATTGCACTTGAATACAATACCAGCTCCGAGGTTGCTAAAGAAGTGATAATAGTCATTCTCAGGACATTGGATGAAAAATTAAATTAGCAGTGAATAGCAGAGGATATTTTTGAATTGATAGTCATTTTCCACAGCATAATAGATTATTGCATTTAAACCTCCTGGTTATGCTAAGGGTCTTATAATTTGGTAGGAGCATGTCCACGTGCTCAGGAGATGCAGCTGGGGAAGGCACCGTGTTGAAGGTGTCACCATGCCCACAACTTCCTTTCAAGCAGAGAAACAAAAACGTGTGCACGATGAGGGAGGGCAGGGGAGCGCGCGCATGTGCGTGTTGGGGGGAGGGCAGGAGAGTGCGTGCGTGTGCATGTGCACTAGCAGGCGGCCACATCAAAGGCACTGACACTCTGTGCTAGTCCTTCAACTTTCCTGTAAGTTTAATTTTTTTTTTTTTTGTCTTTTTGAGACAGGGTCTCACTGTGCAGTTCAAGCTAGCCTTGAGTTCACTTTTGTATGTAGCCCAGGCTGGTCTCGAACTCGCACCGATCCTCCTGCCTCAGCCTCCCGAGTGCTGGGATTACAGGCGTGCGCCACCAAGCCCGGCTAAGTTTGAAATTTTTAACTGAAAAAGAAGAAAGGCCGGGAGGAAAACAGGAGTTGGAACTCAGAGGCCCTGTCGTCATCGTGCTCAGCTAATCAGTAAGGGGCGGAGGAGCCTCTTTCCTTCTCCCTCCCAGAAACACTAGTTCCATCCATGAATACTCATTGTGGATTATAGAATCAGGCCTATTTTCCACCCCATTTTCCTTGTGATAGTAAAATGCATTTGCTAAGTATCCCAATTACGGGTTGCAAGGCCCTCGCTCTTACCACCGCATTGCCACTAACTCATTTACTGGTTATGGCTGATGAGGGGGCCTCTAGGGCCACCCGATGCTCCCCAACACGGCTCCTGAAGGCCTATCTAATCAATAGCCGGGCCTCTCTGCACCTAGTCCCTTTTGCCGCCTGGAAGGATTTCTGCAGAGTCGTTTCCTGGGTTTGGGATTTTTCCTTTCTCATTTTCTCTTTCCTTCCCTTCCTTTCTTTTTGAAGACATCAGAAGGGGAGGAAAACATTCACTCTTCCACCCCTAGGAGACTCATCCCCCAAGATCTTCTGTGAGATGCTCTCAGGAAAGTAGTTTTCAGGGCCTCTGGCTTCTTGCCTTCCTTAGTCATTCAACAGTCATTGCTAACTGCCTCCTGCAAGCTGGTCCTGCGTGTGCATATGTGCTGGGAACGTTGTCCAAGAAGTTCAGGTTGGGACAGGAAGCTGAGTGGCCAAGTGGGAGGGGCGGGGAAGGCTTCCAAGAGGCGGTGGTGCTTTCTCAGGGTCCAGAGCAGTGTTGGAACTGCACAGGGCGTCACCTCCACTAGGGGTCCTGTTACCAAGCCACCTGCCAGGGGATCCCAGTGTGCTGGGCACTGGGCAGCCCTCTCGGGCATGCTCACATCCCGTGGCTGCTGTGAGCTGTGGCTCCTCTGTCCCATGGCTTCCTGGATGCCTGCCATGTCATTATCCAGTGCAGCAAGAGGTATGGGCTGGGATCTGCTGGGATCTGTGTATCGCCAACCTGTACCCACCAAGGCTGTGAGACAGCTCCTTGGCATGGCTGAAATCCCACACCATCACCTGGGATGCCATGGATTTGGGTTTAAGGATTCAAACTCACCTTGCCCATGCCCTCAAACATTGCCAGGCCACCTCTCAAAAGTGTGCCACCCACTGTGTGCCACAGCAACCACTGTGACATCATGCAGCACCCCGACCTCCCAGGGAGTTCATCTGGGCCTCTCTGGGTGTTCTGGATCATCTCCTACGTGGACTCTGAAACAAAGAAAAAGTAGCTTCCATAAAAATTAAAACTACATCATCTAGCGCCAGCCTACCACAGCCACAGCTGACACTCCTCGATCACTGCACAAAAGACGTGGTGTGGATGTGCACTGTGAACCTGGTGGTGGACCTGTGGCTGCTCAGATTTCCTAGGATTCCCAGGATTCCCTGCGGTCCTCCACCACTGCTCCCCTTCCACCATCTTGAATCCTTGCATGGTGATGTGACTTGCTTTAGCCAATGAAGTGTAAAGAAGGGCTTGTTCTTTGTATGGTGACTTGTGTCCCTGTCTTTGGAAGCCCTTGGGAGCCAGGACAGAATTCCTCAGTTTATCTTTCACCTGGGGCAAGGAGGGAAGCACAGGATATTCCAGGGTGTAAACCAGAAGCAGCATGGGATGTGCTGGACTAACACACGGAGGGCGGCTGCTCAGATCATACAGCTCTTTAGAGAAATCTGCATGAGCCAGAAACGTACATGAGCTGTTCTAAGCCTCTGACACTTGGGGTATATGTGTTCCTGCAGCCCAGCCCACCTCCTTGTGCGTAACAGGCCTCAGACCCTCCTACAGCACCACAGAGACAGGGCTGTAGCTACCCTTACTTTACAGACAAGACATCGATGCACTGAAGGGTAGATAACTGCCAGTGGACACACAGAAAACTTCAGGAACTGGGACTCCTGCATCCACGCACTTACTCAGTACCATTCACTACTACCTAATCAGTCAGATGTCAAAACACAAACATGTAGGTCTACATATTTCCTGATGGACTTCTGCCAATGTTTAAGGTAACTGTAATAACACAAAATTAAAGAAAAACCAAATTTGCTTGCTTTAAAAAAGAAAACAAACAAACAAACAAACAAACAAAACAAACAAACAAACAAAAAAAAAACCAGAGTAGTCTCAGGCAATTAGAACTGCAAATAGGTTACCACAGAGGGACTGCTCTTTTGGGAGCTGCTGGAACAATGGAAACCACTTAAAGGCAAACTTGGTTTCTCTTTATTTCCACAGCTTCTCCGAGGTTATCCTAAAGAGTGACACCCATGATTAAAAGCACAATTAGTGCTCTCATCGCACCTCCCAAGTTACAGTGCTTTCTTTCTAACCAAAAATGTTTCATTGGCAGACTGTTTTTTCCCTGAATCAAAGCAGACCCTGGATGAGCTGCTGCTACCCTTCAGTCAAAGCAGAATTCAAAAGCTCCCATCTGGAAGACCAGGTCTCTCTCTGGGCTCTGAAGCAAGGGCACTTGTCAAAACCCTTTGTGCTGTGCATGGGCTGGGTAATTTGGGGCAACTGGTCAAGTGGTTTTTCAACAGCAATTAACAGTTGTCATGGAACGGCCTGGTCAGAGGTCTACCCTGAGGTGGAATGAAAGTGTGCTGCCCAGCCTGGAGACACAGACAAGCTGGCAGGCCGGGATGCCCTGAGGGATTTATTTATTTATTTATTTACTTATTTATTTGTACAAAGAATCAAACTCAGGGCCTCATCCTTGCCAGGCAGGCACTGTGCCACTGAGCTACATTCCAAGCCCAGCCCCTAGGGCTTAAGGGGAGTCAATCTTCCACAAGTCTGTCAATGCTGAGGTGGGAGGCAGTGTCCTGTGGCTGGAAGGGGGATCTCTAGAGGGGTTGTGCCCCCAACAAGCTGCTCACAGCAACCCAAGGCCACCGTCTCCCAGGCCCCAGCAGGTATTCACACGTGCTTCACACAAGTCCATGTCAGGAAGCCAGCTGCTGCACACCTGAGGTGCCATGTTGGTCTGTGCTGCAGAATAAAACCACCGCAGACTGTGTGGCTCAAGCAACAGCAGCAGCAGCACCAGGAGCCTGGAATCCACAAAGAGGTGGTGCAGATTTGGGCATGATGGGCCCCACCTGGCTGCAGACAGCAGCGCACTCACACAGGATAAGGCAGGGGGCTGCAGGCCTCCTTTGGAAGGACACACGTCGTCCCCAGGAGCTCTGCACTACCAACCCACCACTTCCTGCAAGCTCCACTGCCTAACACCATTGCCTGGGGAGATGCAGCTTGGTCCTGAGTCTACTGTGACCTCCGCCTCTGTCCCCCTCTATCCACTTCAGCAGCACAGAGCTGGAGTTCGGAAGAGGCTGCTGCCTCTGGGACCCCAGAGAAGCTCAGGCTCACCTTTGTAACCTTCCTGGAAGGCGCTTAGGTCTTTGACATGGCAGTTGGTGGGGTAGGGCCATCCCGGGTTAGGAATTTGTCTCAAAGAGTGACTGGGCACTGATGAGGAGAATACGGAAAGGACACTCGGATGTGGAAGCTGACTTTACATCAGCAGGGGCTGATCAGGTCACCCCAAATGCCAGGCCCTGTTTGCTGGTGGCCTGGGCTTACAGGAGCAAGCAGGCAGGAAACACAGGGCAGGATGGCCTGTCCACTGAGGACTGGCCTGTACAGTGTGCATCCCAGTGACCAGCTGTTCCTAAGAGACTAAAGCTGCTGGAACTGTAACAGGCACTGTCCCCTGGGCAACTAAGAAACTGAAGTCTACTGGCTTCCTGGCGATGACAGTGGGGGGGAAGGGGGAGGGAGAACCGGGGCCATTTCATGTCACAGCCTGAGCTGGGATTCTACCTGGGGAACTTGGGACCTGGATTAGTTGTTTCTGTTGTTGTGAACTCTGAGCTAATTCTGAGCTGAGACTTTCCTTTTCAACTCAGAAATCAAATCTCCCCATGTGATGCCCAGGTGGGCCTTCTGAGCAGAGTGCCTGGTACACCGAGGTCCTCCCTGACTCAGAGGACCAGTGCCTAGCAGGACTGACTGCTTAGGCCCAGTGCAGTCCCCACACACTCTGGGGTGTCTTCCCTTCTGGTCTTCCCCATAGGTAGAGCAAGCACCATCACTGCCACCACCATCCCCTCGAGGGCCCATGTGCCATATCCTCTGTTCACCCATCACCTTGCAACTGCCCCTCTCAGCCTGACAAGAGACAGTGCTGAGGGCACTGCGTGCAGAGACAGGCTGAACCCAGGTGGAGAGTCACACGACAATGCCACCACCCACCCCTGAGTCATCAGCCCTGGCTTGGGTGGGGCACAGGGTGTCATGTGTTTCCTTCTTAAGCACATTTTATTAACACATCAGACACCAGTGTCACAGATATTTCTGCCCAGGATGTGGTTCTGCAGAATGAAGGGTATGGATCTGAAATTGATGCATGGAACATGAATGAGGAGGAGCTTGTGATGTCCCCCCAGAGAGGCTAGGTGTGAATCACAGGCAGTGGTCTCAAGCCCTCTCAGAGTGACCCTGGCCCATCGGCCCCCCTCAGGGCCTGCACTACTGGAATCCAGCTGTGCTGCCTCCTGTGGACTCTCACCACACAGTGCTTCTCAGGGAGGGGACCCCTGGTTTCCTCATTCCTCATCTCCCATCAGCCCCACACCAGCAGCAGGGCGCCTGAGACAGCTGCAGACGGGAAGGGAAGGAAGGGGGCAGCAGGACTGGAGGCCCAGGCTGGCCTCCTGGGCTGAGATGGGCACAGATGAGGGATGAGTGGCTCGAGTGTCAGCCTGGGTGCCCATGGCACCGGGACAGCTGGGATGAAGGGCCTGGCTCCCAGATGCCAGCTGTTGGGTGGCCACACCCCACCTGCCAGGACAGGAGCCAGAGCTCAGACAGTTCCAAGCCAGCCCACCTTGGGGCCCCAGCTTGCACCCCAGCAGCTGTGAGGGGGACGGGCAGAAGAGGCCAGTTCCTGTGAGCCTGGGGGCTGGGAGGCAAATGAGGAAAGCTCTCCAAAGCCTGTGCCTTCAGGAGACACAGCCGTGGTCCATTGGCCGCTACCCACTGTGACAATGAGGTTTCCACCAGATTTCTCCCATGGGACCTCATGAGGACCCGAAGTGCAGTGTGCTGTTGGGGAGGGTGGGCCTGCAGGATTGCATCAACCACTGTCTGCAGATGGCGTAACCCGGGCCGGTAAATCCCAGTGCCTCAGTCCATCTGGGGAAGACCCCCAAGGGTGGTTCTGGCCAGAATTACAGACCAGGACAGTGCCAGGGGCATGGCTCTGGGATGTGGGACGGCATGGCCACTTTGGAGAGCAGTGTGCATTTACTCAAAAGGTGCCACAGCATCACCACACGAGACAGCAATTCCAGGGAAAGAGTATGCGTCCACTAAGAAAACTGTACACGAATAACATTGGTATTCTGATCTACAACAGCTCCAAAGCAGAAGCCACCAAATGTTCATCAACTGACAACTGGACAGACAAAATCCAGCCTGTGCACAGAAGGGAATACTACTCGACAGGGAAAGGGAGGAAGTGCAGACAGGGGCTACAGCCTGAAGGAACCCGGAAAACCTTGCATGCAGGGCAGAGGTCAGATATTGAAGGCCAGATGTCCTCTGAGCCCATCGATAGATACCAAATGCCCAGTCTGGCAAATCCACAGAGACAGACAGCACTATAGTTGCTGCTGTGACTGGGCAGGGGAGGAAGGGTGGGTGGAGCAGAGGGAGTGAGTTGCTACTCTGCACAGGGCTTCTTGTGCAGGTGATCAAGGGGTCCCCAACCTGGCTGTGGCAAAGACTGCACAACTGAGATCTCATTACACCTATGGGGTCTGGACCCATAAAACAAGTGAATAGTGCACTGTGACAACTATGTCTCCAAAAGCCATTAAAAAAGGTCAGAGAAAGCCTGTGGGAGGACTTAGCCATGAAAGAGGAGGACTGAGCGGGGCTCTGGATTTGGTGGTGGGGTCGGGCTCCACATTCCACACCTTGTCAGTGCTCCTAGAACTGCATGACAATGACACAGAAAAAGACAGCAACAAAACCAAGCCTGGTCTGCAATGCTCAGCAAATGCCACGGGGCACTCTGGGTGCCTGGGGAGTTTCAGCCCTCAAAGGAAGCCACTCCAGGATCCCACCCTCACATTCCAGAAGGGTGATCTGGGGCTTGGGTTTGGGGTCCAGAGTCCCAGTTTGTGATCAGCCTGCCCTGCAGGGCTCATACAGCCCTCAGCAGGTGCCCGCAAATATCCGGGCTTGGGCCAGAGTAGGGAGACTGGGGCCAGACCCTGCACACAGCAGAGGGGTCCTGCCTTGTGTCCAGGCACACAGCCTCCTGCCTGGAACCCAGCACGGGGCGGGGTCACCCTGGCTACACAGTCAGCCTTCAGTGGTGCTGCCCCTGACCAAGTACACTGGCCCTGGAAAGAGGTCTATATTGTCCTGGCTCAGGCTGTTGAGAGAAGCCGGTGTCCTGAGGCACAGGGCAGACAGACCTTTGGAATGAGTGAAGGGCACAGCACGGCCAGGCACTGGCAGGACACACGCAGCAGATTTCAGGTCTTGCTGGGCAGAAGAGAGCTTACGGGTGTCCCTCCACCACTCTTGAAGGTCACACAGGGGTGTGATGTGACAGGAAGGGCACTGACACCCAGCCACTCCCACCTACTAGTCTGCAGGTGGCCCGGATGTGGGAGCACACAGCAGGATGACGTGAGCCCTGTGGGGAGGCCTGGCCTTGGTGTGTGTGCACACCTGTGAGCCAGGCATTCGGTGAGCAGCTCGGGCACCTCACTGGACTCCTGGGTGCAGGGCAAGGCCTCTGAGTAGCCTCACACCTGCAGCTGCACGGATGCCTCAGTGGGGTGGGGGCAGCCTCCACCTCCTGACCACAGTACTCTGCCCACTGGTCCTGGGAGTCCAGACTCCTCCTGCACTGCACAGCTGCCTCAGAGCCGAGCCCTGAGCAGCTGTAAGCTTCTGGGGTCTAAAGTCGTCCTGTCCCTGCGAGACCAGAGAGCCCGACTGAGTTTCTCGTTGGACTCCGGGCAGCACTTGCATGTCTGTCTGCAGGTTCCCAGCAAAGCACAGAATTTGTCTTCACCCTTTTCTCACAAGTGCCACTTCCCAAAGCAGGAGGACAACGTGAACTTACCCTCTAAACTTTACTGATCTGTGAGTGGCCTATAAAAGGAGCAGTCCTGAGTGGCCTGCTTCTTCCTCCAGTCACCCTTGGCTCAGATGGAGAAGGATGAGTTCCTCTCCCTAGGAGACACAGAGGGGACACAGAGCCCGGCTGTCAGTCTCACTCCAGGCCCCCATTCTGTGCTCCTTTGACACCTGTCCACTACCACCACCACCCGGGGCCCACAAGCCGCCAGAAGTCAGCCACCAGGAGTCAGCCAAGATGAGTGGGGCAGACCCAGTAGCCCAGGGGAACACCAGCATCACCTGTGTCCCCTAGCCCAAGGCCGCCCCTCGGCCATGACCAGCTCAGACTGCAGTGCAATTACACACTTCATGCCTGCTCTGCTGCTGCATATGCCTGCAACCCGGCCTCTGCTGCCCACCTGCCCATCCATCACCCGTCCATCATCCGTCCACCCATGCATCCAATGCTTTCAAGCTGTGCAGGGGACTGAACGCAACGTAAAGCATGTGCTCTGCCCCGAGTTGCACCCCTGCAGCGGGCATTTCTATATTCCGTCTTTAACCCTGAGTAGATCTGCCTGTTTTGTGTCTATCTGACCTTCAACTTTAAAGGCTGCCAGCTAATTTGCTAAATCTGGCCACCCTACCCCAGGGCATGGCCTCCCCTGACGTTGTGGACTCTGAAAGGCATCGGACCCATTTTAGAGCTGAGGAAGCCAAAGCTCTGGGAGGTCCAGCGTGTGCCTGGCCCAAGGCATAGGGAGCCAAGCCCACCTTCAATGGCCCCAGACGGTGGGGACAGGCGGCGAAGCACCCAGGAGCCTGCCACACACCTATGCACTGAGTCACCACCACCCTTTGGGGCACAGCCACTTCACGATGGTGGCATGGCTGTCCCACATCCTCTGGGAAGGGGCCAGGTGCTGGAGAGAACAGCAAAGCACTCAAGCCAGGTCCTAAGTGCTAACAAACCTCTGCATGCCAGGAGGAAGAACAGGCATGGGAGCAGCACAGGCTGTCACCCTTGGCCACCATCCACCACTGGCGGCTGCTCCTAGGGTAGATGAGGGCGCTGAGTCCGGGTCCCACCTCGCTCCCCCTGCAGAACCTCAGCAAGCTCATGCAGAGCAAGGCAGGG
Source organism: Myocastor coypus (assembly GCA_004027025.1). Lineage (NCBI taxonomy): Eukaryota > Metazoa > Chordata > Mammalia > Rodentia > Myocastoridae > Myocastor > Myocastor coypus. The sequence continues at coordinate 13,156 of PVJA010014080.1, forward strand.
AGGTGAGCACAGGGCATTTCTGGCCCACAGCACAGCCCCAGCCTTACCAGCTCTGCCCTGTGCCCGAACCTGGGCACAGGAGAAGCCTTTGTGCGGCCCAGCCTAGAATAGCTTCCAGGCTTTGGAGGTGTCTAATCCTCACTCCGAGCATGCATCACAAGTTTAGATGTGGATCAGCCCATGCCTGACCCAGAATGACTCTCATCGGCATCATCCTCAGCCCTTCAGCCCCCCTGGCAGGTGGGAGGAAGGACCCAGGGCATCTGTGCTGAAAGACAGATGGATGGAGGGCAAACATGGGTCTGTGTGTGCGTACACTTGTACACACCTGCATGATGTGTTCACATGCAGGCAGGTACCCACAGGTGTGCACTGAGTACACATTAACAAAGCACAAATCCAATAAGATGCGTGAGGGGCATGGAGCTTTCTGTGTAGATCCTCTATAGATCCCCTCCCTGGAGGAGCAAACCATCCCTCCCTCCTAGGAGCCCTCACGGCAATGGGGCTGCTGGGCTCCTTCCTGCACCTGCTGGTGCTGCCCTTGCACTCAGGACACATCGTAAGGTCCTCTGTGGCCACCTACATCTCCCCTGCCACCACCTTTGGGTACAGTGACTGTGCCACTCTGCCATCAGGGGCAGAATTCTTCCTGGTGCTTGGGGAGAGCATCACTGTGTAGCAGGCCTGAGCTGCAGCATCCTGGGAGGTGGGGACTCGGTCTCCTTTAACACCAGCCCAGGAAACCCAGACAGACCAGAGCAGGGTGTGTACCCATGTGGCATAGGACGGAGCCTCCTTGGATAAGGAAATGTGTGTCTGTGAGGGGCTACTATTGCCTGCCTGACAGTCTGCAATCTCAGCTGCCAAAAGTGACCTGCACCCAGAAGAGGTAGCACATGCTCAGTGCCTGCTGCTACTTCTAACTGATTAGGTGCATGCTCACAACATGTATGTAATGCCTTCACACATATGCAATATACATGCACACAGATGTGTACACATGCATACACACACCCACACACCAGTTGCTTTGTTTCCTGGGCACCGCTGCAGAGGAGCTTCCTTTCATATTTCACCCAAAGGGAGCCTCCTTGGCCTGCAGCATACAGCCAGTGGCATTCACCTCGCCCATTCTAGGGCACAGGTTTCACTTCAAGGCAAATATTAACATGCGCTTAAGATCCTTAACAGAGGCCTTGTGGATCACATCCTCGGGTGTGACTGTCCTTTCCGTGCAAAAATTCCCACCAAGACAAAACGAGGACAGGCAGGAGGCCTGCAGGACCCCTCTCCCACCCGGCAGGTCTCCTTTGGGTCACTGGTGCCCACAGTCTAGCTCTTCCTGGACTCCTGGGCTCCAGCAGCCTCTGAACGTGTGCTTCCTTCAGGAACAGTTTGATCCCACACAAGGCAGGTTTGGAGAGCAGGGAAGGTGGCCTGTTCTTTGCGGGTGGCTGAGGCTCCCTCTGTGACCTGCAGATACTCTGATGGCCAGTGGTGACTGTCCACAACCTCCTCTCCTTTCTAGGCTTTCCAGGAATGTCCTAGCCATTAGAAGCCCAAATCCAACTGCCCAGGGGCTCATGAGGGGATGCTTCCCTCTCATGGCTAAGGACTGGGCTGGGTCAGACCCTAGAGTCCACAAGGTCACACAGCTGAGGACAGAGGTCTTCCGCCTGTCCAATGTCTAGGGCTCCAGGGGCCAACCAAGGTGGCCTCCGTCCCAGTGGAACTTCAGATATTCAGTCTAGAACCCCACATATGTGAGCCCCAACATCCTGCAGCATGTCATGGGGGACACAGAGGGGCACTGGAACAGGAGTCACCCCAGTGGCCCGCTGCCACTTCCCAGGTGGTTTCATGTCCACCTCCGCCTGCCCAAAGTCCTGTGCCCAGTGCAGATCAGGTCTGATTCCTATTCCACAGGGCCACCATGGGTGCGGCCGAGCCTGCCACTAGGACTCCATACAGCCCCAGTGCTGTGTCCTTTGTGTCCCTCTGTCCCCACTCAGGGCAGCTGAGTGATCAGTGGTAACATCAGCTCACACCTCCCTACAGACCATGCCTGATCAGTGAGCAGCACTTGCTCTGGACGACAATGGCTCTCGTCCTTCCAGCTTTAGGACCCACCTCAGACCTTGGCAACCAAACACGATTCTCTGCTAGTCCAGGTTCTGGTGCTTAGTCAGTACCAAACACTTTCCAGAAGGCAATGGGGGTCATGGCAGCGCCAGAGAGCAGCACTCTGAGGAGGGACGTGTGAGCCAGCCCTTCCTCCCAGGCTGATGAAGCCAACCCTCATTCCCACACAGGGGTCTGACCAAGTGCCCCAGCCCCGTGGCCTCAGCACACGGGGCTTCAGCTGTTCAGTGAGCCACCTGCATGCTTGGGACAAATCACCAGCCTGAGAATGACCAGCAAGGTGGCCATTGCGGCTCCAGTGTCCGCATCCCCATGTGGGGCCCCGAGAGAGTCCCTGGGGCTCCTGGACTCGAACTCTCAGCCATGCGGCAGAACCCCAGCAGAGACCAAGGGTGGCAGGAGGGTTTGCTAAGGCAACACTGGGCAGGGCATGCAGGGCTCAGATGCCATGGAGACCTGGCCTGGGAATCTGGAGGGCTGCTGCCCAGCTCTGCTGTGCAGGAAGGACTTCACTTCCCCCGCACACCATGCCAGCTGCCAGCCAGCCAGCTAGAAGTTTCACTCCACACAGCCCAGGAACCCCTGAACCCTGGGGTTCCTGGGCTCCAGCATCCTCTAAGTATGTGCTTCCTTCAGGAAGTTTGTTCAGGGTGAGCCACGGTCTACAGAAAGCCCTGTATGGGAAAAGCTTGGAGAGCAGGGATAGCAGCTCATTCTTTCTGGGTGGCTGAGGGGCCCTCTGTGACCTGCAGATACTCTGATGGCCAGTGGTGACTATTGACAGCCCCCCACCCTTCTGGACTTTCCAGGGATGTCCTGGCCTTCAAGCAGAGCCATCGGAAGCCCAAATCCAATTGTTATTTTTCAGTGCAAAAATTCCTGCCAAGACAAACCAAGGGCAGGCAGGAGGCCTGCAGGACCTCTCTTCACCTGGCAGGCCTCCTTCAGGGCACTGGTGCCCACAGTCTAGCTCTTCCAGCAATTCACCTGGCTTCTGGGCTGAAGGCCTCTGGGCTGCCCCAGAGGCCACAGCAGCTTCTGCCATGCCAGTCCCGGAGCCCAGCAGCTGAGGCTCCTGACTTGCAGCCAGGTGAGCTGCCATCCTTACAGAAAATGGTGCAAGGGAACAATGAGTGTTCACTTCCCTTTTGCTCTTCAAAGAGAAGCAGACTTTAAAAAGGAGGATTCTGCAGGGCCAAGAATCCAGAAGCACCATGTGAGGCCTGCTAGGCAACCCATGGTCAGCCAGGACTGCCTGTGCGCGATGCCCACGCATCCGGGGTTCCTTTCCAGGCTGCGGATATGAGCTCAGAGCCTGAGAAAGTGCCAGGGAGATGGCAGTGAGTAAACACACCAGTGCCCCTGCCAGCAGGGTACACGCTCCATAGCCCAGCACCCACAGTCACTCAACCAATGTGTGTAAGTGCCACTGGAGGCCAGGAGCTGTGCTTGCGACAAAAGATGACCACGAGGGTTTCCAGCGTAGAGACAGTTCTGAACACTCTGCTGCGTGCTGGGAAGGGGGTTTAGAGTCCTGGGAGGGGAATGACCTGCAACACACCTGAGATACCTACCTGGGACACTGCATGCTTATTATAAACAGAATGTCATTTCATTTTGGCCCCCCAAATATGCCCATGACGAAGACATTTGCACAGGGGGGAAACAGGCGCAGACACAACTCTTGCAAGGCGGTGCTGCTAGTAAAGGACCATGCTGGGACTATGCTACCAGACCCTCAAGTTGCAACAATCACACCGACCAAGACCCCTCCATACCACCAGTCACTTTAGAGACTGGGTGCCTCCTAACTTAGGGTGCATGCTTGGTGATATCCTAGTCACCAGTGGCCTCTGTGGGGGCAAAGACTGCAGGGCCAAACCCAGTGTCGGTGTGCCCAAGCTTCCTAGGACAGAACTCACTCACTGGGTCCCTGGGCTGAGCTCGGAGGATCAGGACCAAGTACACCAACTACAACAAGGATGGCAGGCAGGACAGAGGTGCAGGCTAGGGTGTCTGGCTGCACAGGGCTACTGTGGATCTGGAGGTGACTTGGATGTGCTCTGTCTCTTCACCCTTGAATCAGAAAAGCCACCAGAAAGTGGGGTGCAGCATCAAAGGGGACCAGAAAGGACTTTGCATCAGGAAAGAAGGAAAACTACAATAATGGCACAGGGATGGGAGGGTCAGATCTGCCCACACTTACTCCACAACCAGCAGCAGGCTCCAGGTTGCTAAGGATGTGAGCAGCATCCACCACGGCCTGTGAGGACCTGGGCACAGTGTGGACACCTCCCTGTGAGCCACCAGCTGGCTTATGCCCCCTGCTGATCCTTGCTGGCTTCTCCTCTCTTCCCTACAGATCCCAGGGCACCAAGCACATTACAGACCGCCCTGGCACACCCAGCCCTGCTGATTCACACAGCCCAGGGGTCCCCCGGCAGCCTGAGCCTCCAGGGTGTAGGCTGGGGCTCACGCTTCCTGTGTATCCAGTGCTGAACCCAACAGAACCTCCACTGTTCAGAAGGTCACAGGCCTGATTCGGGGCACAGAGGGGATGATTCTGCCCACAGTCCCACAGGCCCCAGCCCACTACAGTCCCAGGGCCGGTGAGAGATGGGGTGGATCCTGCTTTGGCCCCATCTTTTCACCCCTTGCAGTCCACTCTCCCACCCACTGCACAGTGGTCCTGGGAAATCAGGCTGTAGGGTGCATGTGAAGAGTCCCCAGAGACTCACACAGGGGAGCTGAATGCCTGCACAGCAGCCTTGGCAGCAGGGTCCAGGCAGACAACAGGGGCCAAGGCACTAACATATCACGGTTCACCCTGCCAGCCTGAACAGGCTGCTAGGATGGGGCCCAGTGAGATAGGGGGTCATCAGGCCAGCTGCACCTCTTGCCTCCAACCCTCTCACCCTCTGCCTGCCCTGCGTGGAGCCATTTTTTCCCACCATGCCCGATCACCATGATGGTTTCTCCTGCCACAGCCTGAAGTGACAGATGCAGCCAACCATAGCTGGAGTACTCACGCCAAAAGAAACAGTTCTTCAAGTTATTTGAGTTAGTTCTTTGCCACAGCGACAGAAAGTCAGACCTGCTCACTCCAGCAGCGGCTCCAGATTCCTAAGGGTGTGAGCCACATTCCCCGTGGCCTGCAAGGACCTGGGCAGCCCAAGTCCCACGATACTCTGTTGCTGCAATGGTGTGCCAGGCATTCCTGCCTGAGGGCCTCTGCCCTTGGTCTCTCTGCATGGACAGCTCTTGCCCTGCATGCCATGGACACCAACATGACCCATGCCTCCACCGCTCCAGGTCCCCACGCAGTGTGCCCTCCTTGGCAAGGTCACCTTGAGACTGCCACCCACCGCCACCCGTGCTCCTACCCCTCCTCACTTCTTCCCACAACAGGGGTCTCCTTGGCACCACGGACACCTTCTGTTGGGGCAGTGTGTGTTAAGGGGGGGGGTCGTCCCCACCTGGAATGTAAGTTTCAGGAAAGTGACTGTTCCTTTTGCCTGTGGGTGCCAAGAACTAGAGCCATGTCTGGTATACAGCAGGCACTCCACGACTTTGCTGGAGAGATGACGGTGGATGAGTATGCCACAGTCTACACAGCACCTTCACACCTGCTGGCTCCATGGAGCCTCAGAACAACTCAGAATAGGTGCCTTTATCACTGCATTTGCAGGGGGTTGGGGGAACAGCCCAGAGAGGGCCGGCCATCCACCTGCGATCACACAGCTGGCCCTAGGCTGAACTCCACGACCTTATCGGCCCTCCAACCTGCAACCGGGGCCACATCAGATACTCCATGCATCCCCCAAAGCTGGGTGTTTGGGAGTCTCCCCACCTCTGCAGATGCACCCTAAGTATGCAGGTGGCCCCATCTGCCTGTGCCACACAGACTGTAGGAGCTCCTGGAGCCACAGCTTGCCTCTGCAGACTGTGGGGCAGAGGGATCCACCTTTCCAGGCCTTGGCGAAAGTTCATGGCTGCCACTGGGCACACCAGGCCTCAGCAGCGGAGGAGGGGAGGCTGTAGGCCTCTGCCGGTCTGGAAGCCCTCTCTCTCGAGGCTGCTGAGTAGGGCTTCTGTCTGCAGAGCGCTCTCTCTTGCCTCAGCAGCAGGCACTATGGACAGTGACCTCACCACCCTGCACCCCACATGCTGTGGATTCTGCCACCGCTCACCAAGGCACTTTTCACACACACCAGCAGAAAGCTCAGGGTGGTCAATGTCTCACCCAACCCTAGCAGGGCAAGCAGAGCAGGGCCTCACTATGGGCCAGAGCAGACCATCATGTGGCACAGGCAGACTCACTACCATCCCCCACCTATGAATACACCCAGCTGCCTGACACTTCTGCTTCTGATGGGGCAGTGTCACCCCTGTGTGACACGCAGTGGTCGCACATCCTAGCTGTTCCTCCCTTCTCTCTTCATCATGGCACTGTGGTCAGGAACAAGGTCCAGGTGCAGCAGGGGACCCCCAGCCCCACAGCTGATGAGTGGCAGGACTCTGGGCAGTCAGTCGCACCATATCCTGAGAAGCAGAGACAGTGACCACTCTCCCAAGGGGGCTGGGGGGGCTGGAGGTCCCCATGGCCCAGGTGCATCACCAAGAATGCAGACATCAGCTGTCACCATGTTGGTGCCCTGGTTCCATGAGGGGACAACACAGCCTGGGGTTGTTATGGCTCCACAGAGCCTCCTGAAGTCGTAAGTGGGGCTACATCTAGAGTGCGTGATGCTGGGGCTAAGGGTGTATAGTGTCACTCTAATCCCAGTAGCCCTTGGAGAGAGGCAGACAGCAGCAGCTAAGGTCCCTTGTTTGGCCATCTTCTGCTCACCATGAACTGTTTCCCCTCTGCCACCCACCCTGCCCTAGAGCCAGCTGGCTATAGACTGCAGCCTCTACAAACTGTGAGCTCAACAAATCTTTCCTCTCCTAACTTTGGGTGTTGGTTATTTTGTCTCAGCAACCAGAAAAGTAACCAAGACAGGGTCCTCCTCAGTTGCCAAGGTGACAAAAGGGGACAGAGGTCCAGAGAGGCCAAGAGCACACACAGGTCATACAGTACAGGGCACCTCCGGTCTGGAGCCAGTGGCACAGGTGCTGCATGGTAGGACATGGCCAGCTCACCTGGCCATCACCTTAGCCCACACATCTAAGAGAAGAAGCAGGTGACCTCAGTCATGGCAGAGATATGGGAGAGGGGTGCACACCTGGCCTCACACACCTGGCTCTGCTTTGAATGAGAGTCATCACCCAGCCCTGCAACCAAAGGAGCAGGAGAGGATGTGGCAGGAATGGAGGTGGCCCCAGGGGTAGACAGGGCCCCAATGGCACAGGTGCCCATCCTGGCCCTCAGGACTGAGCTGCACCCTGTCACCCACCTTGTGGGGTTCCAGGAGGCCAATGTGGCCACAGTGTCACCGCTGTGAGGGGAGGAAGAGACAGACAGGAGCCTCTCATTGAACATGTGGTGCCTTGTGTCCAATGGACAGGAGACAGCTAGGGCTGGGTGTGGAGCTGCCAGGGTATTGGGTATTGCTCATAATGTCCAGAGCCCTGCATCTAGTGAGAGCTGTGTGACAGGGCTGGTGACACAGAAGTATAAGGCATGGGCCTGATCATTTCTGGGGCCCAATAATTTCCCAGGGAAACCTCCACCACACATCTCCCTACTCTGTGCTCTACTTCCAGGAAGTTTCTGGGGGCACATGGTTGGGGCAGACCCCAGCACATCTGTGGAGAGCACCACCCAGGCCCCATCACCTGGGTCCCCAGAACTGTTCCCCTACTCAAGTGCATCAGAATTTATCTCACACATCAGTTGGTATCACCGGCCACCATAACTATTAGACAAATCAGCTCCAGAAGCAGGGTCTTGAGATATATGGCACTGACAGAGGAGGTACACACCAGGGAGGCTGGGACACAGGAGCTCCACACTATGGGTGTTGACACACCTGGCTCCATTGACCACAAGGTGAACTTAGAAGGCAGGACCCACGCCAAACAAGCCATGGCCCCAGAGTTAGAGGCTGGTAAGACTCAGCGGTCATAGAGCTTCCTGATCTTGAAATTTAGCAAGGATGACTAGGGAAAGAGAGGCACTAAGTTTATGAATAGAGTTAGAAACGAATTAAGGAAAGTTTTAAAAAGGCAACTAGTTCAATGCCCCAAACAATATGATAAAATATTAAGCCTTTTTTGTTTCTTTGTAGAACTAGGAATTGAACCCAGGGAGCACTGAGAAACCCCCAGTCCTTTTCTAAATTTTATTTATTTATTTTTAAATTTTTAAAAATCTATCTATCTATCTATCTATTTATTTATTTATTTATTTATTTATTTATTTGGTACAGGGTCTTGGCTACACATCTGGAAATCCTAGTGGTCCTCTGTCTCAGCTTCCCCAGAGCTGGGGTTATAGGTGTGTGCCATTGTGCCCAGTTTTAGGGGCCAGCTCTGCATGGGAGCAATACAGCATGTAATGTCAGGGGTCACATCCAGATCCTTGTGCTTTCCAGGCAGGCTCTTAGACCATTATCTCTCCAACCCCTAAATTTTATTTTGGGACAAAGTCTCACTAACTTCCTAGGCCTATCCTTAAATGTGCAATCCTCCTGCCTCAGCCTCCCAAGCAGATGGACTACAGGCATATGCTAATGCCCAGCAAGACTTTTAGGTGAAATAAGTACCAGAGTAAGCATCTACGCCTCCCTCATGTGCCTGCCAGCTTCAAGGTAACCACCACTAAGTTAAGAGAAAAGAAAAGTATGGGGACATGGGGCAAAGAATATCAAGCATGAGGCTGGAAAAATAGCTCAGCACCATAAGTGCCTGCCTGGCAAGCACAAGGTCTAGAGTTCAATCCCCCAATACCAAATTAATCATAGTAATATCTAGCCTAGAGAACCAGATCTAGGAGATATTTCTGAGTGCAACTGCTACCACTGCTGCGGGTGGCTTGAACTGACATCTTAGTGCCTGAGATGGTCCTACTGGGAGGGGGTGGACACTTGGGAGATGGGGTGGCTTCTGGTCACATGGTACAAAGGCTGGACTTTCTGGGAAGGCTGCCCACACAGGGCTCCTTGGTACTTCTCTAAGAGAGCAGGCAAGGAGCAGCATTTGGCCTCACCCACCTCTCCCTACATCCTGGCTCAAGTGATGACCTCCACCACTATCACGTGCCACCCTCTTAGCGTCCCAAAGCTGTGAGCTAAGCACACCTCCTTCTTTTTAAAGTTAGGTGGCTCAGGTGGCTTGCCACTGCAAGGCAAACCTGACGAATGCTGCTAACCTACTAACCCGCCGAGGATACTGCTGTGGCATAAGCCAGGATCTCAAAAGCCTTCAGTTGCTACAGCATGACACTATTCTTGGTCACCTAAAAATTCAAGGGCAGAAATGATGTCACCAAAGATTTAGTGCTCTCAAAAGGGCCCAGCGACCTAGATGTATAGGAGCTGTGGCCAAATGGAATAATGGACACAAAAAATCCTCCATGGGTGGACACCAGTGACCCAGTAATTTTACCCACTGCCGGCTACAGCCATACAGCACCCACTGGGCAGGATTCAGGACCACAGAGCGCTAGGCCCTGGCCACATTGGTTCCTTTCCCAAAGTGGAGATGTATAGCAACTCCTGCTTAGTGCTTTCCCACATGGGATATGGATGCAGAAGGACAGGACACAGAGGGACGTACACTTGGCCACAGGTCCTGAGGCCACGAGGAGCCATGCTCTGGTTGTTGGAGGTACTGGTGGGTGGGATGATGCCTGCATTGTTTTCTTTTGGTTTGCTTTCCCAGCTAGGCATGCAGGGTTCTTTGGTGCGGGCGGCCTCCCCACCTCTGCCCAGAGTCCCTCAAATATTGGCTGCATCATCCTCAATCCTGAGTATACCCCAGGATCCTGGACTTTGAGGCTGGAGGCAGCAATCAAGCATCTCAGGGGAGGAAGAGAAGACTAAGAAGATATGCAGGTATCTGGTGGCCAGAGGGCCTCCTGAAACACACATGCCCAACACATCCGGTGGGTAATTTCAGGCTCAGCCATCCCACCTTGAGACCTACCTCCTCATTCTCCCCCTGAGGCCACAAGTGGAAGATGAACAGAGACAAAGGCACCACCAGTCTTCTCAGTACCTAAAGATCCTGCTGCCTCCACCCACCTAAGTATCTCCTCCTCCAACTGGAGTTTCATGAATTAAGGAACAACCTTGCACCTTGTTAAATTGCTTAGATCTGCAAGCTGTCCTTTAGCATAGCCCCTGTGACTGTCAGGACTGTGGTATGTAGAACTCTTAAGCCAGTGCCTGGCTCTTCCCAAGGAAGCAAGTGCAGCAAGGGCTGCTTCCACTGTACAGATCCGTGACTGCTATGTTGGACTGATCAGGGGCTGCTCATGCACATGCCTGTGTCCAGTTGTTGCCCACAGTTGTTTTACCTCCAGACTGATGAGGGTCACACCCAGTTTACAGGTGGGTATCTCGCCTGGCTCAAGAGGACCAGTGATCACAGACTGGGGTGAGGGTTTCTCCTCAACCAAAGGGCGCCTCTGACACTTGACCTCCAGTGTCCAGCATAGTCCGGCATGGTTTTGTTTGGTCTCTGTTTGTATTTTAGCTTTCAGGAGACCCCCCACTCGTGAACTCCCCAGCACGGAGCTGGCATGCCTGCGCAGAGGGCCAAGTAACCCTCTACTGACCCAAATTCCAAGTGTTAATTTACATTGGGCCAGTTAATTAAAAACGTGCTCTGAGAACAAAGACTGCCAGGGCTGGCTCTTGAGATAGCTTATGCTGTTGTTCCAAAGGAGCAGAGTTTCTCAGGTGACATTTCTGTCCCCACAGCAAGGCTGCACCAGGGACCATCTCATCAGGGAGGGGGCAGGGACAGGAAACTGCTGAGTGGGCAGAGCCACATTGTCCGGTGCAATGGAAAGGCCTGTTAATTAACGATTATAAGGGCACTAGGAATCCCCCAAAGTGAAAGAGACTCCTCTAAACCCCACAAGTATTGCTGCCAGCACCCTGGACAAGCTGCTGTCTAAGAGGCCACTGTTAGCCATGCACCCACTGATCCAGGCTCTCACACCCACCCTGCAGCTTCCCAAGCCAGTCACTGCCCAGCAGGCTAAGTGTGGGGTTCCTTTCCTTTTAGGGTTTTGTGTTTTTTTTGAGGGAAGGGTCTACAGGGTGTTCAGAGCTCATTACTAGATCAGACTCTTAGTGATCTGCCTGTTTATAGCCTCCCAAGAGCTGGGATTACAGGTCTGAGCCACCATGCCCAGTTTCAATTGCTATCTCAGTGAGCCTCAGGAGCAGGGCCAACAAGGTGGGCCCAGGGTTTGAACTCCTCGCCCCTGTGCCTGCTTGTAGGCACTTTAATTCACTGAACTATTTGGCCAACCCCCTCCTTTTAGGGTTTTTAATGCCATTGTCATTCTACAGGTGAGAAAGCCACATTCAGCAAAATTAAGGCACCTGCTAGAAATCAGCGAAACCACACTCGGAGGCTGGCTCTTTCTGAGTGAAGTCCATCCACTTGATGCCACCACGCCTTCCAAACAAAACTGCATCCAAGAATACCTGCATACCTGCAGGGGTTTTCTGTATGTGTGTGTGTGTGTGTGTGTGTGTGTGTGTGTGTGTGTGTGTGTAACTGAAGTATGAACAACGCAAAGAAATACACAGACCTTATACTAAGGAGAGGATGAGTGCCACAGAGGCCAAGAATGCTAAAGCCCTGCCCCAGCTACCAAAGGGACATATCTGTCACCCAGGCACCAGCCAGTGCCCCATTCACTAAAGATGCCTACTAACTTAAAAATAAAATACAGCACCTAAAAGAAACTGCATTCGAGCAAAGGGCATAGATATCTGCAGGACAGCATTTGCCTAGCATGGCAAAGGCAATGGGTACCTTGAAGAAAGAGAAAAGTTGTTTCCTTTGACTAAAATGATCATTTTATGAACTTGACCAGATTGGAGGGCCCTACCCGTGGCTTGGTCTAGTGGCGCCAGGCTGGACTAACTGGTCTTAGAGACGCTGAGGGCTCTGCCTACCTGAGCAGGTAAGGACAACTCTGTCTGGATGGGACAGATGAGAGACAACCACACCTGATGATCACAGCTGCCAATACCATTTCAGCCACTACCATGTGTCAATACTAGATGGTAATGTTTTCCAAATACATAATCTCATTTAATCCTCCTAATTGTTACCTTCACTCCACAGCTGAAGAAACTGCAGCTCAGAGAGGTTAAGTAACTTACTTAAGAATGCACAGCCAGACAGGGCCTGGCAGGATGGCTCAGTAGTCTAAAGCGCCTGCTTGGGAAAGCTTGGGCGGCTTCAGGGACTGTGGTTCGATCCCCGGCACCACATGCTGCGCCAGCCCTGCCCTTGGGGCGGGCTGAGCCGGCCATAAAAATGAGTGAATAAACAAACAAAGGTACTGAAACAAGAAAAATAAATAAATTAAAAAAAAAAAAAAAAGAATGCACAGCCAGAGAGTGACAACTATGCAATTTCAATCAGCCTTCAGAGGCTATTTCCTTAATAACTGACTTTATAGAGGCTGATGGGTAAGTTTTATAGTCATTGCATAAACATGAGCAAGCACCTTGGCGGTACCAGGGGCTGTAAGGAGTAATATGGAAGACAACACAGAGAGCACTTGAGTGTTGGCTGGGGCAGCCCAAAGGAAGCCCTCACAGAGGTGCTGGGAGAACACTTCTCCAGCCAGGGCTTCCAGGATGGCTGTGGCCCTGCCAGCTCTGAGGGAGTTTAAAGTGTAAACCAAAGAGACACCGCCAGTCCTAGGAGCCACTCAACTGGTTCCCAGGCTCTTCGAGCAGCCAGGAATCAACATGAGGAGAACGCACCAGGCCCTGCCGCAGCCCAGCCCTGCAACCTGGACTGGGAGGCCAGCAGGACTTTGTCTTCTGAGTCCAGTCTCCTGGGCATGCAGTTTTGCTGCAGCAAATGAGGATGAGTAGAGGTGGTGACGACAGGAAGAGGGGACAGCCAAGGCACAAAGAGCAGCAAAGACCACTGAGGAAGCTCAGAAAGCAATGGGGACACCATCATCTAGGACCAGACAGGTCCTGGATTGCATATGACGTGTCCCTTAGTGCTCTCTGGCTCTTCCTTGCACTCCCCGCTTCCTGACCAGTGTTAAACCCAGGAAGCCAAGAGGCGCTGCTCTGCCAGGCCCTTCTGCCATGGTGTTACTGCCTGGAGCAGCCAACCAGTGACTGGCAGCTCTACAGCCATAAGTCAAAATAAACCTCCTCTCATTCACATTGCCAGCACCAGGTATTTTGTCCCAGAAGCAGAGGAGACTAAAGCAGTACAGAGGCCAGCTCAACTCAGCAGACATCCTGGGAGCTCCTGCTGGGCCCTAGGCCTCTCAGGATCGCCAGAGGACATAAAATGTAAAACAGGTACTGCCGGGTTCCGTCTGGTAAGAACAAAAGGTCTATATTGGGACAGAAAGCATGTCAGGTTGTAGGGGGCCTCAACTGGGGAGCTAATGAAGGGCATGTGGCATGGCCTCAGGCTGGCACTCAGCTGTCACCAGAGTGGTTTAAGGGTGTGCACCCTGGGCTTCCACATTAAAACAAGTCGAGGTGTAGGTCCTTTCCTTCTGTTAATGGGGGTGATATAGCACCTCTTCAAGGGACAGTGAGGGTCAAATGGGTAAGAGGAGAGGGTGGCACCAGGTACAGGCTGTGGCTACCACCTCTCCAATGCTAGCCCAGTGCCTGGCACTCAGAAATGGCTCTATACAACTGACAAATGAATTCACACATGAATATGCAAATGGCACTACTAAGTCAAACAAGGGACCTACCAGGAAAGGAAAGTCTCCTGAGGGAGCCTGTAGCTCAAGAGGGAAGGCCAGGCACAGACCTGTGAGAAACACGCCCCTTAGAGCCTCAGGAGCAGGACACCATAATCGCTCATCCCTGGGTACTTCTGCCTACTCGATCACAAGGAAATTGCGGTGTCTTTCTCTGTCAGGGAAGGCGGGAAAGGCGGGAAGGCCCAGCGATCTAGAAGCTGAGCTCTGTGGTGTGGGTACGGCTGGGATGGCAGCAAGTCCCGGCCACACCAACCAACCCTGTAGCCTCTCTCCTTAAACGACAGTTGTTCCAAAAAGGGTAAACACAAACAGCTGTTTTTGCACAGGCTGATGCAAGGATCTTTCAGGATCAGAAAAGTAAAATCTATTTGAAAAGATACAGAGATGCTACTGACAGCAACAAGAGGGAGGTTCTGTACAGAGCTCCTCTTTTCGCAGATGAGAAGACTGAGGCCCAGAGAAGCAGAAAAGAGCTCTCCCGCCCAGGAAGAAGAGGAGGGGGAGGGGTGGCACGTGATGCAGTGGGGACTCCTAGAGCTTGGCCTTTCTGGGGGCGGGGCTTCCACACAAAGCGAAATCCAGCTCCCGCTGGGGTTCTGCAGGTGAATCGCCTTCTCAAACAACCACAAGAGGCCTAGAGATTTACCAGATGTTTCCACTCTAAGTCCGGATGTCGTGCCCCCCGTGAGTGTGCGTGTGTGCGTGTATGTGTATGTATGTATGTATGTATGTATGTGTGTGTGTACTTGTGAGCACATGCCTGGCCATGCAGATAGCATCTATTTAGGGTTGGAACTCTCCTTGGGCAGACAGCAGAGGGGGCGGGGCTTTGGCGGCTATCCCAAAGGGTAAGATTCTTGGGGAAGGGACACACACACACACACACACACACACACACACACACAGGCACGACGCCCTTTTACTTCCTGCCCCTCCTCCACTGGCGAAGGGTGGAGGGCCCGCGGGGTCTGTCTCCAAGGTTTGGGCTGGAGCTCTGCCACTTGTTCTTGTGCACACTCATGGTGCACGCGTGCACACACACTCGCACACGCGCATACTGAGTACCCCAAGCCGGGCCGCGCCCGTGTTGCTCCTGAAGCCCTAGAAGCGGGCAGGTCCAGACAGGAACGATACCGGCCCAGACAGCCTGCATTTCAGCTCCAGCCGCACAACCTCAGGCCAAACCGCCGCCTAAGTAACAAAGTTTTATTTCGCTTTCAGAGTCTCCGGTTACGCTTTTGCCATTTCCTGTGGAAAATTGAAGCTTTGAAGTATCTAGCCTGGGCCCTGCATGAGCTCTCCAACACTATAGCGCCCGCCCCTCGCCGCCGCCAGACCGGCCAGTTCGAAGCCACACAGCGCGGGGGTACAGAGGGGGCTCGGACCCCGCGGGAAGCGGTGCCCCACGCCCACAAGACCTCCAGAGTGCTGGGGTCTCCAAGCCCGCTCCCTGTGGCAGCTGTAGCTCTCTGCAGAGACCAAGGAGGCGCCACACTCTGGGTCTCCTGCTGGGGACCACCGTGCTTGGCTCTGAAACCACCAGGAGAAAACTAGAGCATGGGAACCCTCCCGAGCCACCTTCCTGCTCTAGGAGTCTGGGCTGGGCCAACTCAGAACCGGCCAGGCCCTCCTCCCAAGTATCAGGGCCTGAGAAGGGGTGTTCGATAGGTACCGGACCGCACGGTGGAGACAGAGGGACGCGCCTCCACCCCCCTAGTCCTACAGTCAAACTCCTAGGCACGGCAGCGTGGTGTGTGAAAGGTCAGAACAGAGTGCCGGTAGGAGACCTACGAGTACGAGATAGGAACAGAGTCCAAAATACCAAGCCGGGTTCCGCCCCAGGCCCTGAGAACCTCAAGATGCTGGGGGCGGGGCACAGAGAACCCGGCGCACCGCGTGGGCGCGTGGATGGGCAGGGCGCACACTCACCGTTGGCATTCTTCCCGCAGATGAGGTGCTGGTAGGGCTGCAGCAGCCCCCAGATCTCCGAGTCGTTGTTGACCGTGTGTTCCAAGGTCTCCACTGTGAACCGCGGTGCCTCGTGCAGCACATGGTGTGCGTGGCCGTGGTTGGCGGCGGCGGCTGGTGGGGCTGCGACTGTGGCCTGGGCCGGCGGGACACAGCAGCTGCTGCCCCCGCTTGCGCTACTGGGGGCGCTGCCAGCTCCGCCGCCCGCCGCGCCCCCTCCGGCAGCCTCGCGCTCCGTGTCCGCAGAGGGCGCTGCGCCGGGGCCCGGGCCGGAGCTGGAGCTAGAGCCCGAGCCAGGGCCGCCGCAGCCCCGGGGCAGCCCCGAGGCCACAACGCGCGCGTAGATGTCCCGGAACAGGCTCTCCATGCAGGCTGTCAGGTAAATGGCGGCGTGCTCGTGGATGCGCAGCGCCACGCGGCTGTCCACCATCCAGCGGTACACGCGGCCCACGGAGAAGGTGAGGCCGCAGCGCGCCGACTTGCCGCGGCCCAGGCGGTCGCCGCCCGTGCTGCTCATGTTGTACAGCGACAGCGCGGCCAGCGCAGCGGCAGAGCAGTGTGCTGCCAGCCCCCAGGACAGCACGATCTCCATGGCGCTCTGGATCTCGTACTTGGTGCACTTGGCGAAGCGCAGACTCAAGCGCTGCGCCTCCTTAGCGATGCGCACGAGCGCGCGGCTCACTAGCACCGACAGACGGGCCAGCGCGTCCCGCGGGAGCCCACTGGGGGCCGAAGGGCCGATGCGAGGGTCGCGGGCGCGCAGCAGCAGCGCCTCGAGCTCCTGCAGAGTCCAGGGCACCTCGTCGAGGTCTGGCAACAGCCGCGGGCAGTGCTGGCCGGCGCAGTCCAGCCCCTCAGAGTCCTCCACCAGGGCAGTGTTGACGGTGTCAAAGCTGTCGTGCCGGCTGTGCATGGAGTCAGCTAGGGGCGGCCAGCCGCTCCCGCCATACGGGGACGCCGAGTGCGAGTCGGAGCAGCACAGGGACAAGTTGGAGGAGCGCACCGAGTCCGCCGCACCACCATAACCCGAGTCCAGCGTCAGGTCCTCCAGCGTGCGCACCACGGGCTTCTTACCTCTCCTGGCCATCGCTGCGCCACCTCATGCTGCGGCCGCCAGGGAGCCGGGGCAGGAAGGCGGTGAGCGGCGGGATCTCCGCCTCGGCTGTCTCGGACCCTGGGCGCTGCTCCCGAGGTTACCACTCCGGGCTACCCGAGCGCGCTGCCACCGCTGGATGGCACCGGGTAGAGCCAGAAGTCTTCTTTAAGCCCGAGTCAGAGGAGGAGCGCACGGAGGCGCGGCGAGCCAGGCCGGGAAGAAGGCTCGCGCCTGGACTCACCTCTTTCATCCGAAATCAGAAGTGTCCGCCTGGCTGTTCCTCAGCCAGGATGGGTGTGGAGGCCCAGGCGCTGGTTCCCGGGTGCGCAGGGCGGAGACGCCGCCGATTCTAGGCCACTGGCTCTGTTTCTAGCTCCAGGTCGGGCTCGCCCGCACTGAGCCCCAAGGCTGCCAGGCCGGCTGCAAACGCCGCGGAGCCGGGTGCACCCCAGCCGCCAGCGGGCGGGCGTATGCAAAGCAGGGGCGCAGAGAGCCAATGGCAGTGGAGGATGCTAATTACTTCGCCTTTCTTTTCAAATTCCTCCTGTCCACGTGGCCCCGCCTCCAGACACGCCCCCAGCCTGGACCAAGGCTGAGCTAGTAGGGGGCGGTGGCTTGGGGGATCAGCACCCTGCTGCGGTTCCTACCCTCTGGAAATGGAGGGTGGCATGCTGGGCCGATGACCAACCCTCTGGGCCTCGCTCCCCCCAGCGGTCACAGAGCGTGTGTTCAGGGCCCCTCTGTTGCTGCCTTTTACTGCCCTCCTTGGGCCTGGGTTGACTCCAGCATAGTAGGGCCAGGGGACTCACGCCCCTGGGAGGCAAGATCTCCCGGCTCAACCACCTGCCACCAGAGCCACTAACTAGTTTTTGCCACTAACTAGCTTTTGCTTGGCAAGCTAACAGTGGGATCCTGTGCCTGTGCTTCCCAGGCCCTGAGTGTGCTGGAGGCGGAGTTCACTGGGCTGAGCCGGGTGGGCGTCACATGTTACAATCAGCTCAGCTTTGCTAAGAGAGCAAGCTAAATGTGGCCTAGCTGCGTTTATGGGTCAATGGCATTGGGCAGAAACCCTAGCTCGCCACACTGGGTTTAGAAATCCTCTCCTCCAGGAAGCCCCCAGACTCCCACAATTTACTTGGGACTCGCGGCTCTGGGCCCTCACCACACTAAGGTTTGCCACACACAGGCCTGTGCAGAGCAGACTTTCAGCATATAGTCACTGCAAGCTTGATG
The DNA here is from genome assembly GCA_004027025.1 of Myocastor coypus. Classification (NCBI taxonomy): domain Eukaryota; kingdom Metazoa; phylum Chordata; class Mammalia; order Rodentia; family Myocastoridae; genus Myocastor; species Myocastor coypus. Next base: position 31,485 of record PVJA010014080.1, read on the forward strand.
AAGGAAACGTGCTTCTGAGGTTGGCTGGACTGTTCAACAAGCTGTGAGAGGATGCCCAACGTCACTGAGGGTCAGGGACCCCAAATCAAACCTCAATGAGACACCAGCTCACACTTGCTAGGGTGGGGCTCATCGGGAAGCCCAAAGACAGGGAAGCCTACAAGGACGTAGAGGAAGGGAGCCCTTCCATACTGCTGTAGGGAGAAACCTATTAGGCCCACTGTTGAAAGCAGTAGGAGAGATTCCTGGAGATAGTTACAGCTAAATGCCTTCTGGGGCAGCACTTCCACTTCTGAAAATATTCAAGGAGCCAAGTCCTAGCAGGGCTGCTTGCTCCCCCAGCTGTATCAGAGCAGTATGCACAGAAGCCGGGGTGTGCAACTATCCAAGTGTCCACTAGAGAAACTGCAGCGTGTGTGGCAGATTATGGTTAGTGCAGCTTTTAAAAAAGAAGAGATTGGGCTGGGGAGATAACAGGTGATCTAAGTGACTGCCTGGCAAGCACAAGGACCCTGGTTTGAGCCCAGGGCATGGCATACTGACCACCAAAACCAGGCATGGGGGTGCATACTTGTAATCCAAGCATTGGGAAGGCTGAGACAGCATCTCTATGAATCTGAGCTGCGACTCCCTGTACCAAATAAATAAAAGATTAAAAAAAGAAAGAAAAAAAAAAAGGAAATCCTGCTGTCTATAACAACACAATGACCCAGAGGACTTTACTCTAAGGGAAATATGCTGAATACAGAAAGACAACCACTGCATTATCTCACTTGGCGGGTAATTTTTTTTAAATTGAATTGATAACCATAGGGACTACGTTATGGTTTATGTCTAGTTGTCCTCCCAAAGCCTCATGCAATCATGGGGTGGGGACTTCTAGAGTTTGAGACTTGGCTCATGATCCACTGGGATTATGTGTTTTAGTACTGACGGGATTATGAGTCTGATTACTACTGGGACTATGGGTATAGCCTAAAGCAGATAGGCTGAGGAGGAGATCCTGAATGTAATATAAAGAGAGACAGAGGGATGGATTCATGCTGTTGCTCTCTGCTGCCCTGGTTGGTCAGTTGCCTCTGTTGCAATTGTTGCTGTTCCACCACCATGAACTGGATGCTCCCTGCCCTGTTCCACTCAGCCTTGGGCTAGCCGAATATGGACTGAAACCTCCAGTAACTGTGAGCTAAATAAACATTTTCTTCTTTCATTTTTGGTGTCGGGTATTTGTCCCAGCAATGAGTAAAGAGTAACTAAGATAGACTAGAATGGTAGGTAGGGGATGTGCACTGGTCAGGAGCGCACACTGCAGTTAAGCATGGCGATCCGACATGCAGCATGGCAACTCCCGTTAACCATAATATACTGTGTGAGATCTGCTGAGAGTGGATCTGGCAGTTTCTCACCACACGCAGACAGAAAGCTAGTCATGTCAGAATGCAGTGCAGTCATTCACGTTGTCTACATGTGTCAGACGGTCACGTGGCTCGCCTTCCCTATCCTTTTTATCTGTGGATGAGGCTTTCACAAGCAAGGGCTGGGCAGGGATCATCTGATGCTTCTCCTACCTGTGAGCCCAAAGCCACTTCACCTGTAATGACTGTCCTAACACAGACGTTCCTCACCTCCTGCTTTGATGATTCTCACTTTCTGCCAAAACCATCTCCTCTCCTACCTCCAAACCATCCAGCCTGAGAATCTTCCAAAGCCAGTCCTTATTTTATTATTCAACGAAAACCATATCAAAAAACCCAAAGGCTTCCCTGCTGCCTTCCAGCACCAGGAGTATCCCTGAGGCCCAGCTGTCAGGACTATGGCTCTGCCCAAGCTCTCTGCCTAGCATTCTAATCCTCTTTAAGGTGCAGATAGGCTTCATTGAGCTGAGTCCTTCAGTGGCCTCTCTCACTGGCCCCTGAGCACACACTTAGTCCTGTGGACATGCAGACGCACACTCACACGCAGACACACGTACCTGGGCACTGGCCAACCTGGAGTCAGCTGCTGGAGTCTCCAGTCCTCTCTTGCATCTCATACATCTTCGCAGATGTGTTGCTGCTGTTAGCAGGCTGTGTTGCTTGGACGCTCATCCTCTGCCTCTCACCTAGCCAGAGTCTTCCTTCTCTTCCTCTAAGAATGGGCCGCAGGTGGCCTCTGCAATGAAATGTCCCCTGTGCTGTCTGCTCACTGCCAGGTGCAGGTGGGGATAGGGGCTCCCTCCCCATGGGGCGGATTTGTCCTCAGGACCCTTCTCTTCTGTGTGCATTTCCGTGGTCATCTCATCTGTCCCAAACATTCACTTAGCACCTGAATGTGGACCCATCAGCAGAGCACAAGAGGCAAGAGAACCCAGAACACACCACAAGTGTAGGAAGAGGACCACATCCAAAGCCCTAATGTGTACCACTACACCTAGCTGTCCTAATTCTTCTTTTAAAAATCTCTTTCACCTCTCCTTCCTCTTCCAACTTTCCATCTCTTATCTACTTTCCCATTTGCAAAAGATCTACCTCCCTGTTTCCTATTATCTTTTTTTTTCTCTTTATTGTATTTTGTGTTTCTCATATATTAAAGAAACCGTGCAATTTTTTTTTAATTTTTTATTTTATTTATTATTTTTATTCTTGTTCCAGAACCTTTGTTTGTTTATTCACTCATTGTTATGGCCGGCTCAGCCCGCCCCAAGGGCAGGGCTGGTGCAGCATGTGGTGCTGGGGATCGAACCGTGGTCCCTGAAGCCGCCCAAGCTTCCCCAAGCAGGCGCTTTAGACCACTGAGCCATCCCGCCGGGCCAAACCGTGCAATTTTTAATCTTGTGTGTCTGATCTATTTCACTTAGAATTGTAATCTCCTGGTAAATCCATTTTCCTACCAATAACTAAAATTCAACCTTCATTATGGAAGAGTAGTATTCCCTTTGTATAAGTATATTTTCTTTATCCATTTATCTGTTGACGGACATATAGGCCTTTCCCAAAAATTTAGCTGTTGCAGCAGAACTGATAACATCAGCTCTTTAAAGCTTTCACATAAGGACAAGAGCATGCTGTATTTGCCTTCCTATTATTGCACTTTACTAAAGTTTATTTATTCTGCTAGTGTCTTATTTATTCAGTTAAAGTTGTACAGTTGCATAAAGGAAAAAAAAACAAAAAACAAAAAAACAAAGCCCTGAGGTCAGTGGGTGTGATGTGGACTGGCTTTCTCCCATAGCTCCAGGACGCTGTGGATCCCAAGTCTGCTGCTTTCCAGTCAATTCCCCCAAGTTGCTCATTCACCTGCTGACACCCCAGTTTCCCATGCTCCAAGTAGCCATGCCCACCCAAGAGGGGTGGAGCTAAATGAGACTTTTCCTTTTATCAGTGTTACACAGGTTCCCATGCATGATAATGGTTCTGAGCATCTCTCAGTTTCTTTTCCATTCTCTAATTATCTGCGTAAACACTATTTCTTGTGATTCAAAAGAAAAACCAACAACCATTACCTATAAAATTCTAGTTTTTAAGGCCAGCCCGATGGCCCTTCTCATGCTGTAGGTGTGTCCGTCCGTCTTCTGTCTCCCAGTTCAGTGGCAGACTCCCTACAAGCAGTGGCCTCGCCCCCTAACATGACAGCCTCACTACTGGACCTGCTCCTTGGGACCAAAGCCTGAGGCACATGTGCACTTCAGGCCACTGAGGGCGAGGACACCCAGATGCTGACACTAGTGACGCAGCAGCATTCTGCTAGAGACTTGAGTTTGGGAAGAGAAAAAGAGTAAGAGAAGGAGAAGGAGGAAGAGCAGAAAGGGGAGGCAAGGGAGAAAGAGGAGTGGCTGGGCCAGATGAAAAAAGCGACAAGGAATGGGAAAGGGATAGCAACCATTAAAAACTTCTGCTACGTTCGAGTTTTAAAACTGCCCCAAGCCCTGTCTGTTTTTCTGAAAGTGGTCTATGTGTATGTATATGTCATTGATATCTTATCTATCTTATCTCTGTCTGTTGATATCTTTACCTGTATCTCTAGGTAGGTGGATAGGTATCTCACAATTGGGATTATTCTATAAGTCAGTTTACACTCTGATCTTTCCTCAAAAAGATCAGGCTGGTCTTGGACTCATTTTGTAACCCAGGCTGGCCCAGAACTCACAGAAATCCTGCTGCCTCAGACTCCCAAGTGCTGGAATTATAGGCATGTACCACAATGCCCAGCTTAATTGATATATTGATTCCCCATTGAGTTGCTTCTCTTTATTCACAATAAAAATGATAGAGAAGTTCAAACAGATGATAGACATCTTTAAAACAAGATGATAGAAATTTTTAAAGCTTTATTTTCATATTTTCCTTCCTTTTTTTCATGCATTTAGTACAAGGTCTTATTACATAGCTCAGACTCATAGTGATCCTCCTGTTTTCAGCCTCCCTAACACTGTTTCTCATTTCTTTTTACTTTTCTTTCCCTCCTCTCTCCTTGTTCCCCTCCCCATTAGAGTATTGTCTTCTATTTCCACAAATCTATTATTATTGTTATTATTATTATTATTATTGTTATTATTATTACTATTATTATTGGCGGGACTGGAGTTCAAACTCACAACCTTGCACTTGCCAGGCAGGCACTTGTGCCACAGAGCTATCTCTCCAGTCCCCCAAACTTAACAATGCTTATTGTATTACATATTGTTGTCTTCACAATAGTTGCTCAGACTACAAAATACAGGAATGTAAGATTGATCAAACAATATAAGCACTGTTTCTTTTAGTGAACTAATAGAAAGTAGCAGTACACTTGTTTTAGCTACAGTGAATGCTGGGATGCATGTGTGGTACCTAAACCATGCTTCAAAGCTCTGTCTTCTAGTCCTATCTTTTAAGAAATGCAAAGAGAACATAAACATACACTAAAGATTTAAAATCAACAAAAGCCAAACATGAAATTGCTGAGGTTGTTTCATCTAAGTACTGAAGGTTGACCACACCAGCTTGAGGAGCAGATCTAGCACTGGGGTTTGGAGTTTGCCACTTGTGTCATATCCATGAGCTGTGGCTTTCTAGAACTCAGACCTGATAGCACCCCAGAGGGATCCTGCATATTATCAGAAGCACACAGGATACTCTTAGAAATGCTTTTGCACAGAACTTTGGGAACCAACCCATGCATCTTCCAACAAGGCCAAATGAAATGAACTGTAGTGTGCTCATCCGAAAGAACATTAAGCAGCTGCAGAGAATGAGTCTGGTGGCCTTTATTTCCACAACTACTTGTATGTGAAGAATTTTTGTTTTAAAAAGTAGCTTTTGGGAGATCACCTAAAGTATGACCCAATTTATTTGAAAAGCACTTTATGTAGAACTAAATATACATGTAAGTTTATAAATGTGCCTGAAAAATGCAAACAATAACTATAACTAGTTCATTGGATTTCTGGGGACTTTTGTTTTGTGTTGTTTTTTGTCTGTTTGAGACAAGGTCTCACTATGTAGTTCAGGCTGGCCTTGAGCTTACTTTTGTACCCCAGGCTGGTCTCAGACTCATACTGATCCTCCTGCCTCAGCCTCCAAAGTGCTGGGATTACAGGTGTGCACTACCACATTGAGCTAGATTTCTGGGGATTTTGAAAGGAAACTTTATTTATTCTAGTTCTGTCTTTGATCCTTCCTTTTTCTATTTTTCTTTTTTAAAAAAATACTGAACTAGTGACTCGTCCCGAAGGCTGACACTAACAACAGTTCTACAAAGTACTGTATATGGTCCCAAACTTAATCCTGAGGGGATTTGACCTTGAAAGATACAAAAATAAATAAATAAATAAATGTTTTGTTATACAGGTCTTGCTTTGACTTGCCCTTGATCACCCAGCAAAAAAAGAGCTTAATTACAATGCATGAAACGCAGAGCTAGATTGATGAGATGAGCTGTAGGAGGCTTGGATCAATAGCCTCCAACATTGCAAGCATCACTGGTGGCCCACTGCAATTGCAGAACATTTGACTGTGTATGCATCTGCTTCCTCTTAGTCCAAAGAGAAGAATTTTCTTTTCTTTCTTTTTTTTTCTTCTTAGTAACATCAATAGGAAGGGTCATGCCCACACACTGTGCTCTATAGCACTACTGTGAGGACAATATGCAATGTGTCAACTGTCAAAAAAAGAAAGGGGAAAAGAAAAAAAAAGTAATGTTTATTGAAAGTGTTAATGTTTAATTGTTTGATCAATCTTATATACCTGTATCTATTAATCTAAACTGATCTGATGATGAAAATATGTAATATAACCATTGTTAAATTTAAATTAAAAATACTGAACTTTTTTTTTGCAATAAACAAGTATCACTTTTTTGTTTTTTTTAAACAGGCATCATTTTAACCAGAGCCATAAATTTGTTTTCAAACGAAAATAAAGTCTTTTTTTTTAAATTTTGAAGATAGGGAAAAAAATGATAGAGAATTTCAAAACAAGATGATAGAAAATCAACAATGGTTATTGTATTGCATGTTGTTATCTTCAAGGTAGTTGCTTGGATTACAAAATATAGATATGTGAGATTGATCAAACAGTATAAGCACTATTTCTTTCAATGAACTAATAGAAAGTGGTATAATTATGAAGCTATCTGTGTACATAATATGTATATTATCTATATTCCCTTCTTTCTCCTTTAAAGAGCAAACAAGATCCCAAGGACATAACAGATACTGTGAAAGGGAAGGAACCCACTCAGCATGGTGGAAAATCAAGCTCTCGCCTGCTCCTCACTCTGAGCCCTTCCTGCTGGCCACAGTACTCTCTACCACGTGGTCCTTCCAATCTAGAAGTTATAAGGTGAGGGTGTTGGTGACCAGAGCAGCCACAGCACAGCCTCACCTCGCCCGGCTGGGTCCATGCAAGTCCTGCCATGGGTCATGTGTTTCTGGAGGATGCGCCAGGGCTGCGCCAAGCGAGGCCTCTGCAGCCTGGAGCACAGCCATGCCACCTACTGGCTTTACGACCCTGAGCAAAGTCCTGCCCTTCTGGCCGCCGAATGGTGCCTGTGTTCTTCATCTAAGCAGGGGTAGTGAGGCTGCAGTCCCGGAAGTTCGGACTGTGAGTTTCAGATGAACTCACTGAGGCAGTGACAGTGCCTGGTCAGTCAGGAGAGGTCAGGCACAGTGTGGCTCGTGGCAAGCCACGGGTGCCCAGCTTTCCTTCGAGGTTGTCCTCTTGCTGACCTTTAGTTGGAAACCAGATGTTGGGCCCAGGAAAGGGGGCATCTGCAGGTGACACACACAGATAAACACGCTGTAGGTTTTGCCACACTGTTTCTGAGCAGTACCTTGCTGGCTTACTCAGCTGTTTCCTGCGATGGGCAGAGTGTGTGTGAGCCTGGCCGGTCCCTTTGCCGAGGAAGCCTCTCTGCGAGTGGGAGGTTACTTTTGGGTAGAAGATTTTAAGTGAATCCACTTGACTCCACTCTGCTCCAAATGAGGAAGGGACATGCACACCCACATCTGTGCTCTCTCCAGGAAGAGTCACAGCAGTGACCCAGGGCTGCTCATATGCATAAACAAGGGCTGCAGTGGACCTGTTAATACTGCAGGCTCCAAGAGTGCATGCCAGGGTAGGGCTGGCCTGCCCAGCAGGGCCTCTTCCTACACAGCCTACCTGTGAAGCCAGAAACTCTCTCCTGAGAAGAACACATACATATTTACACAAATGGCATGACATGAAACTGGTACACAACATGGAGAGTTGACCGCCCCCGGACTCCCTACACCCATGGGGTTCCTGGTAGTCCTTTAGTATAATGATCACTGTGACCTATGGCACTTGCGGAGTGTGCTCTGTGCAAGGATTGTTCAAGCACTTGGTGTGGAACTCCTCCACAACACACCCATTTTATAGGTGGCAAAGCTGAGGTTCAAGGAGATTGGGTCATTTACCCAAGGGTAAAGAATCATGGGGTCAGGGGAACAGAATTTTAACCCAAACATTGCACCTCCCTTCATCAGGACAGAGAGGCTTTTAACCCAGACTAGCTGAGTCAGACAGCTTCCGAAAGGAGTGACACAGACGGTCAATTTTAAGGATGAGTAGGAATTAATCAAGTATAAAAAATACTCCAGGAAGCAGAAAAGCACTGCAGTGGTCCCAGGGCAAAAAAGAACTCAAGCATTTGCAGAGCTGGCATAAGTTGGATGTTGCTGAGCTCAGAGTCCAAGCAGGAGTCACAGCCTTGAGCTGAAGAGAGGGTCAGTGGCCAGCACAGTGCTGGAGACATGGCGAGGAGCATGGACTTCATCCTGAAGGCAGTTAGGGGTCCAGCTGGCTGGCACGCCTCACCTCCCTGAGCTCCGGAATGGCCTTGCAAGACTGACTGAAGGGCAGGCAGGGTGAGTCGGAAAGCCCGCACCTGCTCCTGCTGGATGCAGAGCTCTGGAGCAAAGCCGGAACAGCAGCACCAGGTAGATGCACCTCTCTCTTCTTCCTGGGAGCCAGGAACCCTGTATGGTGAGTAGAGACATGTGCTCATCAGAATAGTCTATTCTGAGTTTAGATTCCTGGGCTCCCCAACCCCATCTGTTGTGGGCTCTTTTTTTTACCTTGATGGTCATCCTCAGACTGTTAGGAGCACCTGTCAGCAATGGCTGCCAGTCCTCACTAAGAAGGGGAACAGTACAAGAACAGGGTGTGTGCCAGGACAGGTGAGGGGTTCTGTGCCAGGACCAAGCGGCCCCCAGGCTCTGAGGCCAAGGCCACAGAGGCTTAGCTCAAGCCAGGTGGCAGTGCACAGATGGAGTCAGTGGGGCTCCTCCTGGCAGCACTTCCCTGGGTGTCCGGTCTGTAGGAGCATCTGGAGAGAGAAGGTTTTCCAAAGCGGATAGTGTAGAGGACATAAGACCTCATCCTGACTTTTAAAGTTTTCACTTGGGGGTTACACTTCTGCTCGTACAGTATCTGCTGAAGTCAGTTGTGTGGCCATGTGTAACCTCTGAGGAGCAGGACAGTAGCATCTTACCACACTCTCACAGTGCAAAGTGGAAGTCCATGATCAGCCATGATTGTGGTGACAGATGCAGCCTGTGGGGCCACCAGAGGGCCCTTTGGGGGATCAGTCCATTTCATGGACAGACTTAGCAGGAGGTGTGATCTTTGCAAGTTCATGATGTACAAATAATCTGTTCTGTTAAGATCTGGATGCTGGTACAGCACTCAGGGAGCAGCCAGAAAACAGGCCTTTGAGGCCTCAGGTAGCGGGTTCTGGACAGGGTGGCTTCCAGTGACTCTGGGCTCCTTCTGTCCTACCCCAACAATTTGCCATGGTGGCTGATAAGCAGGTAAACACAACTTTTAAAGTAAAGGAAGAAAAGAAAAGAGGGAGGAAAAGGAAAGGACAAAGAAAAGGAAGAGACTGCAGAACAGGAAGACAGCAGGGGCTGCCAGACCAACGGCCCCCATCTTTTTATATCCTCTGAGACCCCATCCTTGAGAGGTTGCTCTGCTACTGCACCCTATCTGTTGTTCAGCCTCTGTCCAGGCTCATGTCACATCCTCTTTTCCCATCAGCATGCCATGCCCTAATCGCCTGCCTTAGGGGCTTATCAACCATGGCAAATGGAGATGGTTCCAGAACATTCCCCAAGCATGGCTTTCCTGGTCTCTCAGGGCTCAGACACAAGTCCAGCTGCCTGGGGGAGGCAGCCTCAATCAGGTTCCCTCTGGTCAGAGCTCATGGAACATTTACTTTTCCTGCAATGTGTATCATATGATTTGTCTATTGTCCTTGACCCCAGTGAGACTGTATGATTTGTGAGGGTACAGACCTGTTTATCTGGTTCACAGCTACACACCCATCACCCACCCAGGCTCAAGAAATGCTTGTAGTGTGGGTACACAGTATCTTACTACAGGCTCTGCTCTCCAAAATACTGCTCTTGTAGTTTCTACCTGAAAGTCTCCATCCCTAATCAGCTTTTCTGATAGGAAAACTCCAGTCTGTGACTAGGAAAATTGGGCCAACCCCTTTCTAGGGCCTTATTGTGACCAGAGTCTGCTAATAAATTGTAAGCTCACAGGAAAGGGTGTCTCTAGGATCAAGAAGAGTGCTGGACACTCAGTACATGTTTGTTGATTAAATGCACAAATGAATTAGTCCCAAACTACACCACAGCCCAGTCAACTTCAAGGAAGCAAGAATGTAAATTCATTCCCCTTCTTCCAAGGCTTCTTCTTCAGATCCTGCCCAGGCAAACTAGGGAGAAAGACCGGTGGGGTCCAAGGCCAGGGTCGATCAAGGGTCTGTGGAGGAAATGCTCCCTCACGCTATGGGACCCTAACAGTGGGGAGGCTGTGGCCCCAGGAATGTGTGCCCCAGGTGGGAGGTGTAGCTGGGCATGAGGCCCAGAAATGGGAACCATTCCAGGAAGCCTCAGAGAGGGAGGCAGGAGGACAGGAGCCAGTGGATGGCTCCCTGGAGGAAGCAGCTATGCCTTACCAAGTGGCTTCTGTCCCCACTGTGTGCCTGGAGGACAAGAGGGGACTTCCTGTTAGCAGAGCTGACACTGAGCTGTCTGCAGGAAGTGGAACCCAGGTGGCCATGCAGAGGCTGCCTGGCCAGACCTAGATTCACGGGTAGGCAAAGCTCCTAGGGTTGCTGGAGCTGGCCACAGAGTCCAGGCTGCGTAGCCATGCTTGTAATCCCAGTGCTGGGGAGGGTGAGAACAGGAGGATCACTATGAGTCCAAGCTGCATAGTGAAACCCTATAACAACCAAATACATTTTAGAAAAAGAAAGACAGTAGATGGGGCAGGAGACCTGGGGTCCCCTCTGTACCACCCCTACTCCCAGCAGAAGGAGGAAAGTAGAGGCTGAGAGGTGCCTGGTGGCCAGGATGGGCCACAGGGAGCAGAAGGGCAGGTGTGGATGGGCAAGGAGGACACAGTGGGGCACTCAGGAGGACGTGGTTCATGACGCCGGGTGAGACACAGGTCCCAGGGCCCTGGCTGAGCTGGCTTCAGTCATGTTCACAGGACAGGGTGCTCCAGTGGTGTCCCCATTCTCCCCACTGTCCTTCTCCTAGTAAAGATGCTCATACCCTGTCTGTGGCACTCTTCTCACAGCCCCAGTGAGGCCCCTGTACTCTGCAGCCTCGATTGCTTTCCTGAGACAACTCGGGCCACCAAGGAGTGGGGTTCTGTACAGCCTCTGTGGCCACCTTCTGCTTCAGTTAGCAGCTCCACACTCTAAAACTCATCCTAGATTCCTAGATGCAGCATCTTCATTCATGGTGTTCCCTCTATACTGAGTGCTCTTACTTTTTATCTTTCTATTTTGGGGCTGTTATAGTCCTACACACCCTTCAAAACCCAGCTCTACTGTCACCACTGTCTTAGTTACTCTTCTCTCATTGCTGGGAGAAATACCCAACACTCAAAATGAAGGAAGGAAAGGTTTATTTAGCTCACAGTTCCTGGAGATTTCAGTCCATATTTGGCAGGCTCCAAGGCAGAGAGGCACATGGCAGAGAACAATCTTTCATGGTAACAGGCAAGAGCAAGAGTGTGAAGGAGAGGTAGCAGCAGCTCAAGCAGCTAGCTTCTCTTCTTCTACATTGAAACACAAATCACCTGTCCCAGAGGAGGTGTAACACCCACAGCCACAATAACCAATTACAAATTCCAGAAGCCACCCCATGACTACATGAGGCTTTGAGGGGACACCTATACACAAACCATAACAACCACATTGATAAGCACTGCCACACTCCTCCTGTCCTGTTAAATAGAAGCAGCCACTTCCTTTGCTGTAATTCTCCATGGTTTCCAACTTGCACCCCTAGTACAGCCTTTGTGAATGATTCTTAGCTATAATCAATATCAGCAGTGCAACCAGGAGCCTTCTAGGTCTTTCCTCTGTGTTATGGGGTAGTGGTTACCAGTGCAGACACAACATGATAAAGTACCAGTGGTTGCCTGTGAGATCTTCAGATGCAGGGTCAACTTCTGAAGTTCTATTATTTTTTTAGGTGGAGAAATCCTAATGCCCCACAACTACTAAGGATGATGGCCAGGCAGTGCAGCTCAGATAGGTGCTCAGCACAGGCATGGCGGGTGGCAAGGCTCCAGCATCCAGCTACGGTTATCTAATCTGAATCTGGAAGCAGAAATGGGATTACTCCAAGCTTACCGATTTGTGATCCATGTCTCTTGTTATAGCACATTGCACACACTTCGTTTCCTCTCCTTAAATGTTTTTTTCTTCAACTTTTTATTTTGAAAACTTGCAGACAAAAAAAATCTGATGAACATTTTCTCCACCCTCTACTCACCCACACTGCCCTTACCGACAGTAACTTTCTCTCATTTGGGCAGAAGTATGAATCTTTTTAAGACAAAAGATGTTAATATATGAACTGCTTTTTCAAAACTCAAACCTCAGTATTCAGGTTCAATGAAAGTGTCAGGGGTGGCAGTTTCTGGTAAATGGGTTTTCAGCTCTAGATAGAGAACTCATCTTTAAAAGGCTGGCCACCATTGTTCTAGGAGGTGTGTATGGATATGTGTCATGGTTTGTGTCTAGTTGTCCCCCCAAAGCCTCATGTAAATCAAGGGGCAGAGCCAGAGGATCCAGGCGGGGCTTGAGAGAAAGGGCCAGCCAGGCACAAGCTATTACACTGACAGCATGCACCTCCCCCACGCCCCCCAGGCCTGGCAGCCTCCCTTGGAGGTATGGAGCAGATCATCCTGGACATGACTGCAGTGCCTTGAGGTCTTGCTATGTAATTCAGGCTGCTTTAAACTATGTAACTGTGAGCTAAATAAACTTGTCCCTTCCTAAGCTTGTATGTTGGTGTTTGTTCCAGCAATGAGAGAAGAGTAACATACAATGTGTGGGCATGTTCTTTGTTATGGTTTGTGTCTAGGTGTCTCCCCAAAGCTTCATGCAGTCATGGGGCAGCTTCTGAAATTTGTGATTGATTTTTGTAGTGTGAGTGCTGCACTTCCCCTGGGGCAGGTGATTTGCATTTCAGTGTAAGAAAGGAAGAGAAGTTAGCTGCTTAAGCTGCTGCTACTCCTCCCTTTTCTTGCTCCTTGCTGCCACCATGAAAGGTTGCTCTCTGCCATGTGCCTCTCTGCTTGGAGCCAGCTGAATATGGACTGAAACCCCCAGTAACTGTCAGCTAAATGACCCTTTCCTTCCCTTGTTTTGAGTGTCAGGTATTTGTCCCAGCAATGAGAGAAGAGTAACTGAGACGTTCTTCTTCCTCTGAAGTACTTGAGTAGGCTGCAGACAGATGATATAAGATTCGCCAGATCACAGTAAGGCAAACATCATGGCCTCCAGACTGCTAGAGGTCTCATGGGCTGAGTTAGTTTTCTTGAAAACTGAAGAGCAAATTCTAAGGAACAAGGGAGGTTAAGAGAAGTGCGTATTTATTGAGGGGAAACAGCTTCTACGAGAGACAGAAGGGCACCCAGAAAGTGAGTTGCCCACAAGTCCACTTCCCAAAGGAAGTTCTGCAGAGCAAAACCATGAGGTGGGTACAGTCATGAGGTAAGTGTAAGGCTGGGAAGATCTACTGTCCACTAGATTACAAGCATAGTTGCTTAGGTAATATTGATCCAATGGGAAAGCCAGTCATGTGGCAAATGTGCGTGGAAAGACCAAGGACCTCTGAGGAAGCGGTGGGGTCAAAGTCCTGGTCCCCCACCCAGGTGACTGATGCCTCTTTAGAACATGGGTCATTACTGCTTATCCCTGGGGAAGGAAGTGTAGCTACTACACCCTTGTCTTGAGGCCTGGCATTCCCCAAATGCACCTCCACCCACAGGTGGGCTGTGTTCTCATCTTGGGCACTGACTCCCTGGGGCCCAGCCCTGCCTGACTGCTGAGGTGTTTTTACTAACCCAGCTGTGCAGAATAGCATGGCCCTTTAGCATGTATTTTACCTTCCCCAACAAGGAGCTTTCAGATCATTATCACTCACACAGCGCTGATGTAGCTACATTATCTAACAACATGCAATTTATACTGTCCCCTGATCTCCTTCATGGTGGTCCTTGCACTCACCTGGGGTGACTACATTGGATTCCACTGAATCCCAGTCATTTTTTTCAGTTAATCTATCATTGGACATTCAGATTCTCTCCAGTGTTGTGTGGATGTACATAGTGCATAAGGATGTCATTACAGCTGTTCCTTCACATCTGATTTCTTATTTTCTTGGAAAAAGTCTTCCAGTGGAATTTGGCTAAAGGCAACACAGTTTCTAGAGTCTAAAGCTGAGGGCTAGGTTGCGCCCCCACCCCCAGGATGGCAGCCCCCATGTACCCCTCCTATGTGGACAGGGCAGCTCCAGGCCTTGGGACCGCTCACAACTACCATTTTTATATGTATCAATTTAATGAGATAAATAACAACAACTATGCTCACACTCCATCCCTGATGTGACAGGCGCTGTTGCACTTGGATCATGCACATCGACTCTGTGCCATTTGTTCTATAGACTAGGAAAGGAGCAGTCACAGCAGCTTGCCTGGGGTCACACACATGGCAAGTGGCTGTCCAGGGAGCCTGGACCCAAGCCCAGCGTCACTCTGTCATTGCTGGCATTTCTTGACACAGTGTCAAATTGCATTTGATCATGGTGGAAGTGGAATGCTTTTCCTTTTACATCTTTTATATCTTTGCCTGGGAGAATTCTGTGTTTTCTTTCCTCTTTGCTTCCTCCTGTCCTCCTCCTCCTTGTTCTCCTAAGATGCCTGATTTGTATCAACTCCTTACAGCATTGCTTCATTTGACTCTTTCTCCGTTATACGTATTACAGGCAATGCTCCATGGCTTTGCATTTATTTACCATCACACTACCACAAGATTTTAGTTTTCTCCTACACAAACCTATCATTTCTTCTCCTGGAGGCTCATGCACTTAGACGGCCTGCCCTCTTCTCAAAATATAAGCCTTCTTCCCTCCTTTGCTCTCCCCTACAGCATCTCATTTGACTTCTTGCTTCAGCTGGTCCCTTTCTCCTTGCCCTGGCCAACCCTACTGCTGCCTCATTTCTTTTTTTTTTTGTGGGACCAGGGTTCGAACTCACGACCTTGCACTTGCCCAGCAGGCACTTGTGCCTCGGAGCTATCTCCCCAGCCCCTGCTGCCTCATTTCTAAACCAGACCTATCTCACCTTCCAGGGACAGAAACTGGCCATCACCCAGGGAGCCTGGCTTGGGACATCTATTTTTTCATCAGATCTGGAAAGGCCACATTAATTCCTCAGGTGCAGGGCCCTGATGGAAAAACAGGGTAACCACTTCAATGTTTCATGAGTGAATCTCCACCCATCCAAAACGTGGTGCTCTTGCTCTGCAAGGTGGACAGGGACGGGGAGGACAGAGGGCATTCTCTCATGCTCCTCTCCAGCCTGCTACTGCAGGAGAGGTGGCAGCTGAGGAGAAAGAGTGCCAAGAATTGCCCCAGTCTGAAAGACCTTTCAGGCCTTCACTTGTTGCAGGCCTCATCCACAAGCCTTAGAGGAAGTCCAGAGGGCATCAGGCCCCACCTCAGCACCAGCGGGGTTTCTTCTCCTCCTGGACAGCACAGCATTTCTAGGCGGAGCTGTCTTCAGGAAGGCCTTGATTTTAGTGCCCACCAGTTCCAGGATGCCCCCCTTTGCTAACTGCCTAAGGATTGTGGCTGAAAACTTTACTCTCAGAATGAAATAAGCAACCCACTCTGCACTCACCACAGAAGCCAGGTCACCTACACAACTGTCTGGTAGCTCCCAAGCCTGCCAAGTAGGATCTGATCCTGGGTGGCTTGCTAAATAAATTGGTGAAGGTGAGCACAGGCTCTAGGAAGAAAACAGTGGCTGAGCCACCAGTGACCAGGGGAGGGAGAGCCACTAAAACCACCGGGTTACTTGATTTATTCATTTAGCTAATGAAGAATCTTCCAATATGAGTTCCACAAGACCACTAGCCTCGTGAAGTACAAAGCAAAAAAAAAAAAAAAAAATTTAGAAGTTAGGGATGCCCTGAACACTGTCTTTCCCTTTGAGAAAACTGTGATAAACATTTGCATATTAAAGTCATTTTACAGCTCGTTCCTGCAGCCTGGAAACATGTTCTAAGTTAATTAACTCCATGAGGGCAGAAGCAAGTCCTACTGTAACCACTAATATGTCTCAAGGGCCACCCAGAGCGCTCTTGGATATTTATTGCACGAATGAAAGAATACGCAAGTTGCCTACTTCTGGGTAAAGAATTATTCCTAAAATTAGGGTTTTGGGGGCTGGGGAAAGCAGCAAATACTCACTACTTCACAGGTTCTGTGGGTCAGGACTCTGAGCACAGCCCAGGCAGGGTCTTCATCTTGGAATAACTTAGTCTACAATTAGCAGTCAACTTGATAAAGGCATGGCGAGGGACCTCCAAAAACCCAAGTGACATCGGGGAGATATTATAACTCCTAGCCTGTGAAGTGGCTCGGAGGCTGAGTTTATGTTTCCCAAAACTGAAGAATGAAGTCTAAGGAAGAATGGAGGCTATGAGTGGGACATATTTATTGAGGGGAAGATCACTTCAAAGAGACGGGATGGAAGGGGACCCAGAATGTGGGTTGCCCACAAGCCCACTTATTTTTTTTTTTTTAATTTTTTTTTCTTGTTTCAGAACCTTTATTTGTTTATTCACTCATTTTTATGGCCGGCTCAGCCTGCCCCGAGGGCAGGGCTGGCGCAGCATGTGGTGCCGGGGATCGAACCG
>PVJA010014081.1:0-48218 GCA_004027025.1 Myocastor coypus
TCCGTTCAATCCAGCTATCCCCCTACTGGGAATTTTCCCAGAAGAACTGAAAACTTCATACCATAGCGATATCTGTGCACCTATGTTTATAGCAGCCCAATTTGTAATAGCCAAATCATGGAAACAACCAAAATGTCCATCATTTGAAGAATGGTTAAAGAAAATGTGGTATTTTTATACAATGGAATACTACTCATCCGTAAAAAATGATAAGTTTGAAGACTTCATATATAAATGGATGTATATTGAAAATATACTCATTAGTGAAATAAACCAGACCAAATGTGTAAATATCGTATAGTCTCCCTAATATAAGTACTTTAAAGAAGAAAACAAGAACAACGAAAAAATCAATATGACAAACAATACCAAATTTCAAATTAAGATGTTAGGAAAATAGTTGTGGTTATATTGCATAGTGTTACCTTCAAACTATTTGTTCAGATTACCAGATATAAGCATTCAAAATTGGTCAAAAACATTAAAACAAAAAGTACAACAGATACTCCAAAAGAGAGAGCAGCTGCTCAAATGAAATGATGTGGGATGAGAGAATAGAGGAAAGAAGGGGAATATATATATACATACACACATATAATATCTATATATATATATGAAGTAACTAAGATAATTGTACATTTTGTTTTTACCATTTGTGGTATTCAGTGGGGCTTGTAGAAGAAAGTTTGTTGAGACGCTTCCTCCTTTTTTAATCTTATTTATTTGTACAGGGTCTTGCTATATAGCTGGGATTCCTAGTGATCTTGTCTCAGCTGGCCCAGTGCTACCATGCCTGGTTTTGGTGGCATGGCACTCCTGGGTTGCTGGGGCCAGCACTGGATGTGGCACCAGGGATCAAGCCCAGGTCCTTGTGCTTGCCAGGCAGGTGCTCACATTGCTGAGTTGTCTCCCCAGCCCCACACACTTTTTTTTTTTGTCGTTTTGAGACAGGGTCTCGCTGTGCAGTTCAGGCTGCCTTTGAGTTCACTTTTGTAGCCCAGGCTGGTCTCAAACTCGCACTGATCCTCCAGTCTCAGCCTCCCAAGTTGCTAGGATTATAGGCATGTGCCACCACACTTGGCACCCAGACATGTCTTTGTTATTTATGTAGTATTGTTCTTTTAATAGTAAGGTTTCTTATGATAGAGTGTTAGAGTTCAAAATTTTTTGGACATCTTGAATCAAATGTTGTCTTAGATTAGACCTAGATTGCTCTCAGAAATGACTAAGTGTGATGTTAGAATATGTAATTATCAGGGACAGCCAGATCGCTCAGCAGACTAAAGTCCCTGCTTTGGCAGAGTGCAGTGGCTAGGGTTCCATCCCCAGCGTGCCTTGCTGGCCCCACCCTTGGGATACACTGAGCTGGCAATTGAGACTGAGTGCAGTGGTGAGTACCTGTAATCCCAGTGCTTTAGAGGCTAAAAACAGGAGAATCACGAGCCCAATCTATGTAGTGAGACCCTCTAAACCCTGTCCTAAATTCATTAAAAAAAAAAAAAAGTCACTATCACAGTGCCAGATCCAGGTGCTTGAGAAAAATTGCCAGTCTTCTGTTTACTATCAAAGAATCTTAAGTCATTTAATTTACTGCTTGCCACATGCTTTGACTTCTGTGAAAATGCTAACATTTTCTGGTTTTATGACCATTCCTTTTTTTTTTTTGTGACCATTCTTACATACAAGAAAGATGAATTTTCTAAAACATCCAGTAAAGGCAGCAGTTGATTACGTTTTGCTAAGTTGTTAGAGATCGTGATGTATATGATGTTCTGCAAAGTACTTTGCAGGAAGTTGAGATGCTAGTGGGTTTTAAGCGACATATTCAAGATTATATGCCTGGTAGTCAGTAGAAAGCTTTGTGGGATGCTAGAACCAGTCATCCGTTGACCCTGTCAACTCTTCTCTTTTGTGTGTAATTGAGTTTATTAACGACCTTTTCAGGTGAAGAGGACAACGCTGGTGGATAGCAGAACATCCGTTACTGATGTGAAGTTTGCTCCCAAGCATATGGGCCTCATGTTGGCCACCTGCTCTGCGGACGGAATAGTCAGAATCTATGAGGCACCCGATGTCATGAACCTCAGTCAGTGGTCCCTGCAGCATGAGATCTCTTGTAAACTAAGCTGCAGCTGCATTTCTTGGAACCCTTCAAGGTAAGCTTATGTATCAAACCTCTGATGCTTTGGTAAAACAAGGCAATAATTTTTTAGATAAGATTTTGATGGTATATTTTCTCAAAAAATGCTTTAAGTATGTTATTTGAGGTGAACTCCTGTTTTACCTTGTGATATCTCTTGTCTACGCTTTTACTCCATGGGGATTGCAGGGCTTGTAAATATTTGGGTGCAACCTTTTTGAGAATTTTTTATGTATGTATGAATGTATGTATAAACATAGACATAGGAAGATACGTAGTAGTTCATGACAGGTTCTGGCCCTAGTATGAATTACTGAATTATTATGCTGGACATCTGACATAGCTAAAGCCCTTAAAATAACATATTCTCAGAGACCACTTTCCCCTTCTTCCCCAACCCAGTCCTAGATATTGTTTCTTTTCACTTTTCCTGCAACACAAGGGAGAACCCCATTCAGCTCCTTAGGTGTCACTAAAGCTGCCCCTCAGACTCCACCCCTAACACAGACCCATAAAGCCTCAGCCTCCCATTGCCTCAGGTGAGAGAATCCTGTCTTATGTTCTCTCCATGCCCTCAAGGATGATAATATCCTCCCCACCTTTCCCTTTTACTTCTGTTTCTCTGCTGCATTGCCTTCAAAAAATCTACCATAACAGACATGTATACGCTCATACATTTTCCTTTTTTGCTTATAAAAGCATTGTAGGTATTTTTTCATATATATATATATATATATATATATATATATATATATATATATTTATCCCTTCTCTGTCATTCTCTTTTTCCCTTTTTTTTTTTTTTTTAATTTTAGGGAAGAGACTACTGAGTGTTTAGGGTCTCACTACTAGATTGGAATTGTAGTGATCCCCCTGTTGACAGCCTCCAAAGAGCTGGGATTACAGGCGTGCACCACCACACCCAGTCTCAGTTGCTGTCTCAGTGCACTCTGGGGACAGCCCACATGGTACGCCTGGGGATTGAACCCCCACCCCTGCGCCTGCTTGCAGGCTGTCGTTCTCTTTTGATCGGCTCTGTAAATTATGATCATACACATGTGCCGGTTACTTAATTGATTTGTAGAACTATAACAATCATAAAAATGTCAGTCTAGAAGAATTCAAAATAGAAATCAAAAGTTCCTTAGCCCCTAAAACAGATGCTGGTAATAATTCTGTTCATAGCCTTTAATTCTGATAGTATTAATATTTTTAAATTTCTTAATTATACCACTGGTTCTTATTGTATTTATCTTTAGCATTCATACTTACTGGTATGAAAGGTGAGTATAACGTTGGAAACTTTCTACCTTCTGTGGTATGAGTGGTAGATATTTTCTAATAACATTGATAGTTTAAAATTTTCAAATATGTTTATGTATCATCAAACTTTATTTATTTATTTATTTATGTGGGACTGGGATTCGAACTCGTGACCTTGCACTTTCCAGGCAGGCACTTGTGCCATGGAGCTATCTCCCCAGCCCTCCAATCATCAAATTTTGGATAGTGATTCATCTCATAAAAAGGAATTAGCTTATTTTTGCAAATAAGCTATTAAGATTTATGTTAATATTTATATATTTTAATATAATGCATGTGTATTTTGGCAAGATTTATGTTAACATTTACATACTTTAATATGTCTGTATTTTATCTTTGAGTACGAGTTGATTCTAAAAGTTAACTTGCAGTCACATTTATAAGTCTATATAAATGTTTATTTTAGATATAAATGTAATGTTTCAGGTAAACTTTGTTTCTGAAGAAGAAGCTGCTATGTTCTGATGGCTGCTCTTACATTAGATGACTTATTACTACCTGAAACTTTAGTAATGAAGAACCAAAGCTTATTTTTTATTTTTTTATTTTTTGTCTTTTTTGAGACAGGGTCTCACTATGCAGTTTAGGCTGGCCTTGAGTTCACTTTTGTAGCCCAAGCTGGTCTCAAACTTGCAGCGATCCTCCTGCCTCAGTCTCCCAAGTGCTGGGATTACAGGCATGCGCCACCACGCCTGGCCAAAGCTTATTTTTTTAATTACTACTTTTTGTTTTTATCTTAAGAGCTTGGCAAGTCATAATGGTGAGGTCAGAGGTTAAGCCACAGTGCTTTGTCCATAGAGATATTAACCTGGATGAGAAAGGCAGAGAAAGTTGATAAACAGGTAATTTGTTATAAAAGCAAAAAGATCATCTAAGTCATTGTTTACTTTAGTAGAATTGTTTCTGCTAAATGATTACTTTTGCCTGTTTGGAAATGAGATTCCCTGCTGGAGTCTTGAGAGGACTTTCTGGTGCTGTTTTCTACTCTTACACGTGTATTTCTCCTTGCTGTGCAAAAACATTGAAAACTTTTCTGTCCTGAAGTTGCCCTCAGCAGGGATCCTTTTCCACCAGATCTTTCAGGAGGAAAAACTGCTGAGATGTCTCAGCATCAGTCTTTATCAAATATCTGCAACTTTATTTGGAAAGAGGGTTCATGTCTACCTGTAGAAAGTGTGGTTTAAGGAATGAGAAGGGTGGTGTCCTAGCTCTTGTATTTGACATGCTGAGACACATGCTTGTTGTCTGTGCAGGTGGATGGCACAGATGTAAGCATGACTTCCAGCTGGTCTGCTACTCCAGGGCGTTTGTTTCTGAGTTCATGTCTTGATTACTAATATGAAGTGTTCATTTTGCTCCAGCTCTCGGGCTCATGCACCCATGATCGCTGTGGGAAGTGATGACAGCAGCCCAAATGCTATGGCCAAGGTTCAGATTTTCGAATACAATGAAAACACCAGGTAAGTACTGCTTCATTATTTATTATTGCTGAGAATTGCATTTGATTTGATTTATTTATTTTTGGTCTTTTTGAGATAGGGTCGTGCTATGTAGTTCAGGCTGGCTTTGAACTCACTTTTGAAAAAAAAAAAAAAAAAAAAAAATTGAACTCACTTTTGTAGCCCAGGCTGATCTCGAACTTGAACCCATCCTCCTACCTCAGCCTCCTAAGTGCTGGGATTACAGGCGTGCGCCACCACGCCTGGCTTGCATTTGTTTTTAAAACATCATTCCTTTGTTAGCTGAATTATAACTCAAATTATTACATACCTATTGATTTCCTGTGGTGTGTGAACTTTGGATAATGTGGGCTTGAAGAGAAGGGTATTGATCTCCCACTGTGAACCATCTTGTAGGGGAAAGAAAAAAATAATAGTTAAAAAAAAGGGATGAGTTTTATGAACTGACTTGATTTGAGGTGATGGTGAAGTTTCTAAATGCAGAAAGGATTAGGGGACTAAGATGATCCACTAAGAGGAAGACCAACAACAGAGCAGATGTTAGTGAGACAGGCCTAGGAACAAGGGCAAGCTGAGTGCAGCGCCAGAGGCAGAGCCGGTGTGCTGAGACCTGGAGCCCAGTGTTGTGATGGCACCTGCAGGTCACCTGAAGTATGTGTTAACATGAGCAGAGTCAGGTGAGGTGGGAGAAGACAGTGGCTTTGGGAGAGAATGAGGGCAGTGGAGGTGGAGAGCAGTGGACCATTAGAGCTAAGTGGTATCAGGCAGGTCTGGTGGTGAACTGGAGGCAGATAGAAAGCTTCAAGATAGTACGAGTGCTTTGCACACATGTAGGGCACACTCAGAGCCTTAGGAATTTAGGTATCATGAATATGGGCTGTAGCTGTACTGTTAGTGTTGTGCTGCAGATGAAGGAACAGACCAACAGAGCAGTGACCAGAGTCTAATGTACGAGTCAGGAGGAGAAAGAAAATCTTTTTAATTTGTTCCTTAGTTTATTGTCATTCATTTCCTTCAGATATGAAAAGCCTTAAATTAATTACTATTAAACAATATGGTTGGGCTGGCATGATAGCTTAGTGGCCTAAATCACCTGCTTAGGCAAGCTTAGGCAACCACAGAGACCGTGGTTTGATCCCCGGCACCACATGCTGCACCAACCCCCACCCCTGGGGCAGGCTGAGCTGGCCATAACAAAAATAAAGTTAAAAAAAAAAAAAAAAAAGGAAGCCGGGCGTGGTGGCGCACGCCTGTAATCCCAGCACTTGGGAGGCTGAGGCAGGAGGATCAGTGAGAGTTCGAGACCAGCCTGAGCTCAAGGCCAGCCTGAACTGTACAGCGAGACTCTGTCTCAAAAAAAAAAAGGAATATGGATTATCCCAGGTTAGGGGGAAAAAAAAAATCTCAGACCTTTTAAATTGCATGTGTGGGGTCCGGCGGGATAGCTCAGTGGTCTAAAGCGCCTGCTTAGGAAAGCTTGGGCGGCTGCAGGGACCGCGGTTCAATCACCAGCACCACATGCTGTGCCAGCCCTGCCCTCAGGGCAGGCTGAGCTGGCCATAAAAATATAGGACACCCCCCCCCATCCCCCGGTACCAGGGATTGAACTCAGGACCCTGCACTTTCCAAGTAAGCACTTGTTCTACTGCGCTATCTCCCCAGCCCCCAGCCCCCCCATAAAAATAAATAAATAAACAAATACAAGTTCTGAAACAAGAAAAAATAAATAAATAAAATAAAAATTTAGTAAAAAAAAATAAATTGCATGTGTGAGCTCCAGGTAGAGGGGAAGTCTGGGCAGTACCCTGGGTATGGTGCCAGTCCAGGAGGACGGTGGAGATGGGTCCAGATGTGGATCATGCTGCCTGCCAGGCCTGCTCTGCTCCTGCCAGCATTTGGCTTCTGAAGGGTATGGTAGAATGCCCTGCATCTACCTGGAAAGACAGTGCTGGCAGCTGTGAGGAAGCAGAGATAACAGCCCAGTATGTAGAGAGGGCCTGTGTGCTGAGTGGCCTAGGACAACCTGTCCAAGGAGGCAGTGCCTCTGCTGTGTCACAAGTTGTGTGTCCAGGGGTCTTGGCTTCTGGTGGCTGTAATATGCTTACTGAGGTCACTCAGTGTGAGCACTTTAGGACGTATGGGTGGGAGAATCTATCAAGGCCTGGGGAATAGAAACCTGCCTGGCACCATGACAGTCTTGCTGGCCTTCATTAGTGCATGGTCTGTGTGAGATGAAGTCACGCCTCTGTACAGGGAAGAATGTTTATGCCTTAGACATTCCTTGGAGTCATTATCAGTGTCCTGGGCACAGTGCAGTCTGCCTCAGTGCCGCTGTTTCTTATTAAAACTGGCCAGTGGGCCAGCCAGATAGCTCAGTGGATTTAAACGTGTGCAGGTAGGCACAGGGGCTGGGGGTTCAGTCCCTGGGCTTGCCGTGTTGGGCCTGGCCCAGGGCATGCTGAGACAGCAGTTGAGACTGGGCACAGTGGCACTCCTGTAATACCAGCTCTTGGGAGGTTGTAAACAGGCAGATCACGACTGAGTTCGATCTAGTAGTAAGACCCTGAACACCCTGTAGACCCTTCCCTAAAATACAACAGCACAAAATGAAAGAAACTGACCAGAGTCGGGGCGTCCCAGGTACTGACCACAGGGTGTGTGCTCTTCACTTTCTTGGGTCTGGTCTTGGCATTTAGGACTAAACTGCAGGTGATAGCGTAAGAGTTTCTGGCTATTGTATCAGTCAGGGTTTATTAGAGAAACCTAAGTTGGGAGTGGCTAAATTAGAAATTCATCATATGTGAGAGAACAGGATGAGGCCCTATTGCCTAAAGCAGTCAAGCTACCTCAATCGTGAGAAAAACATCCTGCCTGGATCTTGTGGGCTGGTAGTTGGTAAGCAACATTGTGTCTTGTAACTTCGCAGAGGTATAAATAAAAGCCCCTAGTATTCTGGGGCCTTTGCCTATCATGTTTGGTCCACGGCTATTATCTCTTGCCTTTATTTTCTGAATCCTCTCACCATTTTCTCCCAGGGTACTGGAGATTGCTGAGTTGGAGGAAGACAAAGGGTCATTTTACCAGAAATAGAGGCTCACAGAAAAGCAGAAAATAGGACTGGGATATAGTGCTGTTGTGTAGCACCTGCCTGCCAAATGCAAGGTCATGAGTTTGAGTCCTAGCACACACACAAAAAAAGTGGTTCTTTATTACAGTTGACACTTAAAAAAAATTCTTTTTGGACCCTTAAGGTGATTAAAAAGCTATTTCCATCCTCAAGAAGTTTGCCTTTAGTTAAAAATATTTCCTGATTTACAGTAGTATATTGTACTATAAATACAGATATTTTAAAGTTCTCATGATTCCTAATAAAGTTGATTCCTAATAAAGCCTGTTTTATAGTCCTAAATTAAAATTAGTATTAAAAAAGCTTTGAAGCAGGCCCTGCCCTTGTGGCATGCTGAGCTAGCAATTGAGACTGGGCATGGTGGCTCATGTCTATAATCCCAGCTCTTGGGAGGCTGTAAACAGGTGGATTACTGAGTCTGTGAAACCCTAAACACCCTGTAGACCCTTCCCTAAAGTCCAAAAAAATAAAATAAAAATTGTTATTTTACAAACAGATGTTAAAGGTTTAGAGTACAGTCTAAAAAGCAGGGTTGAAACAGAAACAGTTGCTTGATTGTGACATCCCATTTAAATAATGGCAGGCCTAGCTGACTTCCAGAGGGGTATAAGCTATGATAACTTCTTCACATTTGGGTCAGCTTATTCAACAAAGATACATTGTCTCCCAAACTATTCAGATCAACCCCGGATAATTTTAAGATTTTAATTGGCTCCATATAGATTTTGGGCTAATTTCTCTGGTGTTGTCGTCATCTTTGAGATAAGTTAAATTAATTTGCTTGTTTTCATGGATGAGTTATATTAGGTTAAAAGAAGCTATGTATGACTTCCTCTTCTGGGTGTAGCTTTCTTACTGTATAGTCAAAATTCAGTTATAAAAGCAAAAGGGAGAATCCCTTCAACTTTGTCAATTTTTATACTACTAAATTTTAAAAATTTTACAAAAGATGAAAGTGCAGCAACAGAAAGATAATGCAGTCAGGTAAAGCAAAGATAAAAAGTTAATCTGGAGTAGAGATATGCTTGTGTTTTTCCCAGAAAGTGATGAGCAATCTATTTGTGTACCAGAATGTGCTGTCAGGCTATACCATGAAGTCATATCCGGAGAGGTCAGCAGCAGTGAGGCTGAATTTGACCTGGGACATTTTCCTATCCGGCTTGCTCCACTACCTGACCTCAGCTATTATCTTCTGTCTTTATTTTCTGAATCCTCTTGCCATTTTCTCCCAGGGACTACCCGGAGACCAGCAGATCCTTACACATATAATGTAGGATGTACAAATGTTTAAGAAATTACAAGATTGGCTTACACAGAGTTGAATCAGGACGCACACACCCTCTGCATGCTGGTGGATGAAGTATCGAGTCCAAGGTCTTGTTGCTCACTAAAGTGTCCCATGCAAATCCTTATCAAGAAGCTGATGGGTCTGTGACAGTGTGGATAATCTGCTGGAAGCTGAAGAATCCTAGGCAGAAGCTGAATGGTCTACGCCAGAAGCCATGTGACTATGGTCAAGCTGAAGGCAAAAGACTGGAGTGTCTCCCAAAGAACTAGCAATCAGTCCTTCGTTTCTCTTTACTTTATGCAGGCTACTTGTCCTGATGGTTGTCCTTCGTGCCCACACCATCTCCTTGCACAGGTGCAGAATGTTTACAAAGTGAGGATCCTAGCCCCCTTCTGAGTCACTTAAATTTGCAACTTCTCAAGTTGACACAGGAACAATATCCTAGAGCAGCAAGATCATGTCCTCTATACTCCAGGATGTACGACTACTGAGTTACTTAAGCTTCTAACTTTGATGCAATGTGTGGACCATTGCAGCTACAGATTGGGTCCAGGTGTGTCATCTGAAGGTGTTATTAAAACAGATGGTAGAGCCGGGCGTGGTGGCTCACGCCTGTAATCCCAGCACTCGGGAGGCTGAGGCAGGAGGATCGGTGCGAGTTTGAGACCAGCCTGGGCTACAAAAGTGAGCTCAGGACCAGCCTCAATTGCATAACGAGACCCTGTCTCAAAAAGACAAAAAAAAAAAAAAAAACAGATGGTAGGGGCTGGGAGATAGCTCCATGACATAAGTTCCTGCCTGGCAAGTGCAAGGTCATGAGTTCTAACCCTGTTTCCCCCTGCTCCTCCCCCCAAAAAAATGGTGATTCTGTAGGCTTGGGGTAGGAAGCTGCTCATTCAGCTGGTCTTTTATATAGGAGAGGTCAGGGAAGGGCTTAAAATGCACTGTTTTGGAAGGTTCCGAGAGCATATTGGGTTGGAAAGGTCAAGCCAGCAAATGGCAGATGGAGATATCTCTGCCTCTGCCAAATATGGGTTGGTGCGCTGTGTCCCAAAACTGTCACACAAAGACATCCAGGAACCTCATGGGAAAGTCAATGCATTCCATCTCCTTTATTTTCGTCTTAATAGCTATCTGTAGGTACAGAAGTGAGATTGAAGGATGAGCTGGAGTATGGCATAGTTTCCTTTTGTTATTTCAAAGTTTCGATTTCTGGCCAGGCATAATGGCACACATCTGGACTCTCACTCAGCACTTGGGAAGCTGAGGCAGGAGGATTGCAGGTTCTTGGCAAATTTGGGCTACCTACTGAGACCCTGTCTCAAAAAAAATCCTCCAAATAATAAAACAAACCTTAATTCCTATTGTCAGCCTTTTAACTTTATATTCAAAGGTTTCAGAAATTCATAATCTTTTTCTTAAAAGAAACAATGACTAATCAAGGCTTATGTTTTTGTTAACTGTTTGAAGCTAAACTTACATTATCCAGGGGCCCGGTGGGATGGCTCAGTGGTCTAAAGTGCCTGCTTGGGAAAGCTTGGGCGGCTTCAGGGACCGCAGTTCGATCCCCGGCACCACATGCTGCGCCAGCCCTGCCCTTGGGGCAGGCTGAGCCGGCCATAAAAATGAGTGAATAAACAAATAAAGGTTCTGAAAAAAGAAAAAAATAAATAAATAAAAAATTAAAAAAAAAAAATAAACTTACATTATCCACACAGGAATCCTGGGAGGTGATATGAAAAGTTTGCAGTTGCAACTATAACAAATGATTACAAACCAAGTGGCTTGACTCAGTGAAAATTCATTTCACTCAATGACATGAGAAGTCTGCTAGCTAGGTGTTAGTAACTGTGCTTCTTCTGAAGTCCTTCTGTGCCCTTCAGGCTGTATGGTTCTTTGCTTCTGTGTCACATTAGGTTTTGCTTCTCTTTTTCTCTTTGATCAAGACAGTGAACTCTGGCCAGGGCCAGCTGCAAAGGCCTTGTGTCTGCAGAGGCCCTGATCACAGGTTGGTGGGGTAAGGCTTGGGTGCACATTTTGGGAGGCCAGTATTCAGCCCCTATGGAGGTAAGCATTACTAATAGTGAGGGATAGGAATTGATAGATGGGGTCTTGCAAACAGTACCTCTGGAAAATGTTCTTGCTTCCATTAGGAAATATGCAAAAGCTGAGACTCTACTGACTGTCACCGACCCAGTTCATGACATTGCTTTTGCGCCAAATTTGGGACGATCTTTCCACACACTGGCAGTTGCAACCAAAGATGTGAGAATTTTCACGTTAAAGCCTATGAGGTGAGTTTGAGAAGTGGCATGTTTAAAATCTCTTATCTCCTATTATTTGTGGAAGACAGAATTGAAGAATTGGATCTGAAGAGTACATCCCTTGATGAAACTTCAGTGTGTAGCTGTGACATTTGGAATGGGGAACTGAGTAAAAAGATGAGATGTGAATTCTCTCACTCTCTTTGGTGAGGGGAGGATAGGGGTGAGCCCAGGGTCACTGTGCTACTGACCACATCCTTAACCTTTTTTTATTTTTGAGACAGAGTCTTGCTAAGTTGCCTGTGCTGCTGAACTTGTAGTTCACTTGCCTCAGCCTCCTGGAGGGCTAGGATTATAGGCATGTACTACTACACCCACCATTGTCTTTGCCCCATGCTGATATAATTTCTCAATTGCTTATTTTAGCTCTAGTACCCATGATTTGGATTTTTAAAAAATAATTGGTACCTTACAAAATGCTTAAAGAAAAAATTAGCATTGAGACATTCTAGTGAGTAATCTGTTTATCTTTAAGTTTATTATGAGTTTGGGTTCTTTTTCTCCATTTTTCCTTTCTATTCTTTTTGCTGCTATTCCTTTTAAAATTAATTCTTTTGATTCTGGAACCTTGAATGGCAAATAGCTTCTTCGTTGTTTTGTCCTTCAGGTAGTCACTGAGTGTCACTCCTAGGCTGGGGTCACTGTGGTCCTAGGGATCAGATGTGGGTTGCCTGAGACAGTTTATATTTTTTCTTCTCTGTTTCATTTCTCTTGGCGCTGGGATGGGCCCCAGAGCTTCATTACGCTAGACCACTCCATCTCAGCTCCACCACTCCCCATTGGCATTGCTTAGTCCTCAGAATTCCTCACTTTTTTTTTTTTTTTTTTTTTAATTCATAGGAAAGAACTTACTTCCTCGGGTGGTCCAACAAAATTTGAAATCCATATTGTGGCTCAGTTTGATAACCACAACTCCCAGGTCTGGCGAGTGAGTTGGAACATAACGGGAACAGTGCTAGCATCTTCAGGAGATGATGGTTGTGTCAGATTGTGGAAAGGTAGGTACTTTCTGTGTTGTTGTTTTTGAAAGAGAGTCTCACTATGTAGTTCAAACTGGCCTTGAACTCATTTGGGAAGCTTGGCCTGGCCTAAAACTCTTTTAGGTATATTTTCTACTTGATCACAATAATTTTTTTAAAAATCTGAATTACCTTGCATAAAGAAAAAGAAGCTATTTTTCATATATTGTTTCATTTTCTAGGTATTCTTCATAAAAATAATGCATCATGTTATTAAAAAACTGTCTTTTTACTGTGTTGGAATCATCATTTGCTTTATACAGTCTTTGTGGCAATTCCCCTGCCTCAGCTTCTTGGGACTACAGGGGGTGTGCTACCAAGCCCGGTTAAAGTAGGGTGTTTTCTATTTCTACTTGAGAAGTTTCACTTAAAGATGAGCTCAAGGCCATCCTGGAATGCATTGTGAGACCCTGTCTCAAAAAGACAAAGACATGGCACATGCCTATAATCCCAGCACTTGGGAGGCTGAGGCAGGAGGATCGGTGCAAGTTGGAGACCGGCCTGGGCTACAAAAGTGAGCTCAAGGCCAGCCTGAACTGCATAGCGAAACCCTGTCTCAAAAAAAAGCACTATAAGCTCTTGAAAAAAATGTTCTTAGTTATTTTAAACCAATGTCATATTTATAATTTGACCATTAGTTTACCTAGATCATTACAGTTAATGACTGACTGAGTTGCTTTTTAAGTTTCTATATGGAATGAAGCAACTTGTAAAATGGGTAACTGTAATTGTGTGAGATGCATTCCTATAATCCCAAGTGTTGAGGGGGGTGAGGAAGGAGGATTGAAAGTTTGAGGCCAGAGTAGGCAATTTAGGGAGACCTCACCTCCAAGTAAAAAAGGAAAAGCTGAGGGTTTGAATGTCTCTGGGCTTAATATTCAGTTACCACAGAAACAGAATAGCTCCTAAAAACAAAAACTAAAAGACAGTTATAGCAGTGTGCAGCTGTTCCAGGAGATGGCGCCAGTCCCTCTGTTTGACTGTGACTGCAGATGCTCTCTGTGACCAGGAGTCTGTGTGTACCTCACTTCTGCTCTCACTCTAACACCCAGCAAGCCTGAGGTGCTCATTTGCTCAGCACTGTGCTGAGCAGGAAGTGCATACAGTGAGCAGCGTGAGGCCCACTCTCCTGGGCAGTTTGTCTGTTGGGCTCAGGCGCCAGTCAGTGTTTGCTGAGCACCCAGAGTGGTTGTGTTCACACACAGCTTGAGGAGCTACAGCTGTTTGTCCTTGTAACCTGAGCAGTCTTTGTTCCCTAGCTGCAGTGGGAAGCCCTACAGGCTTCCTGGGTTGGGGGCAGGCTGTGGTGGAAGCAGCCAGGTCTTTCCTTGCCTTAATGCAGTTTTGTTTTAACGATTTTTTCTTCTTCTTTTTTTTTGCAACCAAGCCAGCCTAATTTTTATTATTTTAATCAATTGGAACGATAACTAGAATTCACGTCAGCAACAACCAAGATTTACCAGTAAATACATCCTATCATTCTCAGTTTTTGCTTGCTATATAAGGGGCAACATGTCTCTTAGACTGCTTCCTGCTGAACGGGGCTGTCATCTTGTGGGTAGGGGATTTGATGGGATGACAATTTACATCCATGTACAAGTTAGTGCGAGGTTTTTTGGCTGGGACTGGAAGATTATCAGTAGTCATGGCTTGCATCTCATCGGACACAGAAGAGACCTGAAAAGTGATCTATTGAATGCTAGGCTCACTCCTGCATGCACTGCAAATTCATCTTTCCCTCGGTCTGGACAAAACAATAAAAAAAGCAAAAGAGAACAAAAGAAAAAACGAAAAGTCACCTGGGATGCTGTGGGTCCGGGCATACCCTAGGGCATAGCCCAGAGCATATGCTCCTGTGATGAGGAACATATGGGCCATATGACCACATTCCCTGGTTGCAGCAGCAGGTGAGCCCAAGGTGGAAGGCGTGCCCACCGCTGGAGTCTGGGCTGCTAGGCCTGGTTGTCCTGCTGGCTCAAGCTTAGCTTGCATCTGACGGCCCACCTGGCTGGAGACGGAGAGTAGGCGGGGCTGCTTGGGCTTCCATGTGGAATTCTTAGCACACCACTGTGCAGCCTAATGCAGTTTTGTTTTAAGGATTTTGCTATCTTTCTGCAGCTGGGCAGTCTTCACTAAGGCTCACCTTAGGACGGCCCAGCTGCCCGCAGCAACCTCCCTAACATGGATTCACTACCTTCACAAAATGAAGCTACGCTGGATAAGCCTTTCAGCCCCTACTCAGAGGGTATTACCTACATTTATGCCCTAGGAATGACACTCACACACTGCATGCCTTCATAAGGAAGGAAACAACTGGTTTTTTTTTGTTTTTTTTTTAGGACTGGGGTTCGAACTCACGACCTTGCACTTGCTAGGCAGACACTTGTGCCACGGAGCTATCTCCCAGCCCCTAACAACTGTATTCTTACATTAATGTACCATAGTAAAAACAGACATTTTGATATTTCATAATGGGGTAAAGTGTTAAAGAATTGTCTTTATTACTATTTATAAAGGAGAGAAGTGAAAGCTTTCTAAAATGTCTAACTGAAGTATCATATAGTTCACTTAAAAATTGTCCTGTTTTCTTGGAAAGAAGCTATAGCCCAGTTGTAGCCTGTGTCTTTCCTCACAGCTGTAGGATGAGCTAGAGTGTATGCTGCTCTGTGTAGGGGCAGTCACTTAGTGTATTTGATTTGCCTTTCAGCTAATTACATGGACAACTGGAAGTGCACCGGGATTCTGAAAGGTAATGGGAGCCCAGTCAGTGGGAGTTCTCAGCAGGGAAACTCAAGTCCTTCCCTAGGTTCAAACGTTCCAAACCTTCACAGCTCATTAAATGGATCTTCTGCTGGCAGGTAGGCTGTTTGTGGTATGCTAGAAATGATCTTTTTCTGGTAGTTACATTACAGACATGCTATTTGAATTTTATGATGGAGTGAAAAAATTTGTATATAATTTTGGCACTAGAATTTAAAACTTGGTCTTGTAAGCTCTCATAGTTTTTATAGGCACATTGTAAAACCTTAAAAGTTCTGTAATTTATTGGTCAGAAAAAATTTTCGTTGCTTTAAGGCTTGACTTTGCTTTGGCCCTAGTGAGAGAAATGGAAAATAGTATTTAAGAGGGTTTAGTCCTAGAGGAGCAGTGAGGTTTTTAGTGCTGATAATGTGGCTTTTTGCATTAGGTCACACTGGAATTTTAAATAAAATATATTAATGTTTTGTAGAAGAGAAGTGAGATAGATAATTTGGATTTTGTGTTTAAAACTGTAATGGAAAGTCAGTGTGTTGGCACATGTCTATAACTCTGGCACTCAGGCCTAGGCTGGAGGATCACTGTGAGGTTGAGGTCAACCGGGGTTACATAAGTGAGTTCAAGACTGTCTCAAAAAAAGAAAACATGAATAGCGATTATAAGAAGAAATGACAAAATCTGAGATCTTGATTTTTGGAATACTGAGCATATGTTAAATTCTTGTTTTTCATAATAAAGAAACATGTAATATCAAGAGTCATCCTTTTGTATTTATATTCAGGTTTCAGATGAGTGAGTTTGTAAGCTAAGATTATTAATATGCTTTTGGAATAATTTGGAAGAATGCAGGAAACTTCAAAACCACCCATAAATCTTCCTGTGCCTATTTGTCATCCTAAGTGGAAGAAAATTATATTTGAAGCTTCAGCTATTTTTATTGTTTAAGTTTTATAAAGATGTCTAACTGTTTGATTTTGAAGCTTTAAGTATTTGTATGCATTAAAACAACTTCAGGTTGCCATACAGTGTAGCAGGTTGTACAGCTAAGTTGATGAAGCCTTAAATGCAAGGGCTAATTTTTCAGATGTGGTTTCTGGTTCTCCCAGTGCCATGTATTTGCTCTGGTTCATAGCTGTGATGTTTTGATCTGTACTCTTGTTGTGCTGATAACCTCTGTGTTCGAACTGTGATGCATTTTCCCTTCTCCATTTGTATTATGTCCTTTAACAGAAAGCACAGCTGAGCACAAGCTATTGGATAACTTTGCTGTTTGCTGCTTGTTGCATGCACACAGGAATGGAGAGTGAGCTCCTTTCCCCCTCCCCAGCGCCGTTTGACTCCCAAGATACACCAGCAGCCTGCTCACTACCAAACGCAGTCCAAAGGCCTTTACCAATACAGTGGAAACCACTGATTTGTACTAGTCAGCTTACTGACACTATTTGAAACTTCAATACAAACTGAGAGGCTTTTTGTTGAGACAGTCACCAAAACAATTTTTTGAAATGTTCCTGAAACTAACGGGTTTAAAAATTAAGAGGATTGTTACTGTCCTTATAAAGTAGTTGGGCAGAGGTGAACTATCATTTTATTCTATTTGGAGAATAGAAGTATATTTCTTTTGTTTTCTAAGACAGTAAGCCAAAATGATAAATTTTTATAATTTTAATTTGAATATTGAATAAATATTTTTTCATAAAGGTTGTTTTGAGTGCTAATTTATTTATCTTTTGTAGAGTTGCTTTATATATATTCTATACAGCTTTGTCATTTCTTTGTAATATTTTGAAAATATTATTAAAGGGGTGAATTAGTGAAGTAGTACTAGTAATGAACCAAGTGGACCTTTGGCATTTTCATTTATAATTTGGGAAAGGAAAATGGAAACACCTCTGTAAGTTTTCAGTTCATATTCACTAAAGACATAAATGTTTCTAGTATGTGCATGTATATATTTATGGTGTGATTTTTCAACTATTAAGTTTCAATCAAAACAAATTTGGAAACGAGAGAAACAGCTACAGTTTCACTAAATGTGTGCATGCAAAATACTTCAGCGCTCCACCACTGAGCTTGAGGTTTTCTTTAGTTTGCCATTAGGGCGAATTCCTACTGTAAAGTTCTGACACTTGACAAGAGCCGTAAGTGTTCATTTGCTAAAGTGCACGCTATTATGGGTAAGTTATTAGATGGCAGAACACAGAAAGCAGTACCTAAGGGTTCTTCTGAGTCCTTGCTTCTTACAGTCCTGCAGTGATTCTAAAGGTCTGCAGCAGTGAGTGCGTTCCTGATCGCACAGCAGCTGTGCTAGTAGGATACCCGTAGTCGCATCGCCTGTGTGTTGAGGAGGAGCCTGCTGCCGGTGATCTGTATTCAGTCCCACTTGTCTCGGAAAGACTGGACCATGCTTCTGATTTAGAAAACGGCTGTCTTTGTAATGTTCATACTGATAATTTTTGTTGACATTTTGAGTTTTAACAGATTGTATTTCTTTCTTTCAAATTTCTATATTTGCTTAAGCAATCTTAATTTGAGTAAGGGTCTTGATTTGTGCTATTATGTTCTGTTAGTTTTGGCATGAATATACTAAAGCTTTTTTTCCAGCATGTGTTTTCTCCTCTTTGGTTCTCTTTGTATTTACTACTTTTCTCTTTTTCTTGTTTTTTCCCCCTCCCCGTTGTTTTTGTTTGTTTTGGTGTTTTGTTCCTGTCTTCATTGTTTCAGGTATTTCTTTCCCCCTCTGGACTCCCCACGGGCTGGATCGAGATGGTCCAGTTATGCCCAGCTCCTTCCTCCTCCTCCTCCTCTGCTAGAGCACTCTTGCGATGCTGACACTGCCAGCCTCCAGTATCCTCACCCTCGCAGACGATACCTCTCTCGGCCTCTTAATCCCCTACCTGAGAACGAAGGGGTTTAAAACACCTATCTGACACCTAAAGGCCTTACGCAGTGCTTGTAAATGCTTCATTCCTGGCTGCTTTTTGTTTTTCTTCATTTTCTTTCAGAAGACTTTTTTTATTCGGGTCTGTCTTGCATGTATTACAACCAGAACAGTGTTTTTGGATCCTAAACTTGTTTTTGTGTCTGCATCAAAGGAACAGTGGCTTCCCTGGGTGATAACCTTTGATGAGAGGAGATGCGTACAAGTAACATTGAATGTGAAAGCTGCACAGTAGCTGACTTCAGAGTGCCTGTCGTGTAAATTTCATCTTGCACTGTTACTCTAGTCTTAAGTTTCTTCTGCTTCCTCATACTTGTTAATGTGAAAGCATATCATGGAATTACTCTGCCTTCTAGACACAGAAGTGTTTTTTACTTTTTACAGGTGATTGTTATAAGTGACTGGTATGTAAGATCATTCCTGTGTATAAAGCAGCAAAACATAATACGGAGTTTTTTTAGTCTTTTTTTTAAAGAAGTTGCCTTTCACTACTTGGAGTTACTTGGAGCTTTTGTAATTACTGTCCAAGTAGGTTAATAAAATATATTTTAAAAATTATGAATGTGTTGCTTTGTAAAACTAGAATTATTTTGAGATAGGTTTCTTTTACCATGTCACAAAAAACAAAAGCCCATACATATCTGGAACAAGCAGTTTTAGTGTGTGTGTGTGTGTGTGTGTGTGTGTGTGTGTGTGTGTGTGTGTAGATACATGTGCCTGTTTGTGTGTGATGCTGAGGATTGAATTTGGGGTGCTTTACTCCTGGGGAGTACCTCCTGCCCTTGGTATTTTGAGACAGGGTCTTGAGGCTTGCCAGTTTGGTCTCAACTTGAGATCCTTCACCTCGCAAGTAGTTAGGGCTTACAAGTGTGTGCCACTGCACTTGATGCATTATGTGTATAGATAGCTAAATACGAATGAACATCTAGAACTAACACACTGAATCTCTTAGTACAGTGTTAAAATAATTATCTTCCCAAATATTTTAAAGTTAGAAGTTAGAATATACCTTGTTGCTATGGTAAAATTATGAAAACTGTGGGGCAGCATTTTGAAAACATGTATGTATGTCCAGCACAGATATGACATAATGTCATAACTACATATATTCTTCAGATACAGTTTTTTTTTTTTTTTTTTTTTTGGTACCGGGGACTGAACTCAGGACCCTGTGCTTGCCAGGCAAGTGATTATTCTACTGAGCTATTTCCCCAGCCTCCAGTATATTCTCATTTTCATAGATGCCTTTCCTAAAATAGTGCCTTACTCCCAGAGCTTCTCAACATTCACAGGATGGGAAGCTGATACATTATATAACATTACTAAATACTTGAGTTTTGTTGTGTTTAATCATTAAACTTTTGTCTGTAAAGTTAGTGTTCCTGACTTTTTCTTTCCATTTTTATTCTTTTGAGTTCTTAAAACTAGGGAGACTACGATATTTACATATGTAGGTCTGGTTTTCCACTTATATGTGAAGTATTAGTTTATCATTCTTTATAGCTGAGTAATATTCCATTGTATGGAAATATATCTTTTCCAACCATTCTTCAGATGATGGGCATTTTAGTTTTTTCCAAGATTTGGCTATCACAAATTGTGCTGCTATGAACATAGGTGCACAGATGTCACTATGATATGTTTTCAGTTCTTCTGGGAAAATTCCCATGGGGGATAGCTGGATTGAATGGGAGCGTTTCAGTGTTAAATCCTTTTCATATCTCAGGAGGCTTCTTCCTTTTATCCATAATTTGGAGAGTCATGTCAGAGCTAACATGTATTCTGAATTAAAGGTTCTTACCTTTGCTGAACTAGAATCTGAGATAACTGAGACCACTCTGCAGTTTACTTTAGTGAGTGTTGGGCATACACTCTGCAGGATACTTCTGGACACTGAGGTAATTACAGTAGGCAGGCAGCACACATTCCTCTAGTGGGAGAAAGCATTTCAAAGTTTACAAAAGGTAACAGGAGCTCCACTTTGTAGGGAGGATAGAAGCAATAGTAGTTTGAAAGCCACTGACTTACTGGGCTGGCAGGGTTTGGAAGGGATGTGGGGTTTCAGGCCTTGGAGTAACTGAGGTGAAGAGAGGGAGGATAGGGTTACAGTCCAGGACTAGGATGAGTCTGATGAAAGAGTAGGGTAAATGCAGGGAACCAGTGGTCTTCTGATGCGGGTCATGGATGCCTTGCGATCACATGGCGGAAAGCCCCCAGTGCTGGTGAGGGAGGTATGGTGTGCAGAGCGCCAGGTCCGGAGGTTATGCAGGTGGCCCGTTCAGGGCGTCAGTCCCCTGGAAGCCCCCACTGTGGGGCCCTGCTGGCTGTATGCAGGGCCAGGTTTGGAAATGACAGTAGCAGTTTTTCCTTTTCAGTTGGATAGATAGTGGATTGTAAGCTAATAGCTAATATTTGAGTATTTCACAAACCCACTGCCTTTTAGGTACCTTACATGTGTGAACAGTTAAGATCAACTGACAAAAGAGGTAGATGCTTTTATTGTCGCTGTTTCACAGATGAGGAACTTGGTGGCTTAGTGTTGTTGCCTGAGGCTGCACAGTTTAGCATGAGGAAGGGTGAGCCAAGAGCCAGACTTAAGACAGGCTGGCCCCCAGTACAGGCTTGCTGCCTGCTGGTAACTGGTTTAGACCTCTGTTCCTGGAGAGCCTGTCAGATTTCTGAGTGTTACAGGAATGAGCTCTGGCAACTTGGGGAAATTAGGAAGGACGGGCACTGTTCACTGCCAATGTGCTAGAGAGGTCTCCACAGCTGGGGAGGCGTGGAGAGACCAGTGAATGAGGGAGGCAGGTCCCGCTAGGAGTTGTGGAGACAGCCTGATGGGAAACTGCCAAAGCTGTCACCCCACCCCCTTCCCAAGCTTCTATTTATATATAAGTGTTAGGTCTAAATTATACCCAGCAAAGGCAAGGACCAGAAGCCATGGGAAGGATGGTGTGTTTCTATGTGCTCTTCTCACCTGTGGGGAATTCCAGCAGTGATGGGTGACCCTCTGCTGCTACAGTCTGGCCCACAGCCTAAGCACATACCTGCACCTGGTGAGGGCTCCATAGGGTAGCTGTTAGCAGATGGAGGCCTGCAAATGATCTTAGCTTGGCTGGAGCACAGTGTCACTGGACACCATCCCAGGAGCCCCCGTCTGCCATGTTGGAGGCCTCAATGTGGCTGAATCAAATACTGTGACCTTTCTATCTAGAGCCTCCCCCACCAAAGCCTGGTGATCCCAGGTAGGGCTTGTGAAAGGTGACTGGAGTCCTAGGTTTGTCACCAATTTGTTAGGTGAGTCTGGTTGCAGGAGGTGGTTCACTGTGGACCCGGCCCAGAAGGATGCGTGTCTTCCTGGCTCCACTCGTGACTGCTTCCTGAGTGTTGTTAGGTGAGCAGCCCTCCGCAGCCCCTCTGCCCCACTGTCCTACCCTAGAGCCAGCAGACTCCATGGTGTTTTGGAATCTCTAAGCCAAATTTAAAGCTCCTAAGTTGTAGGGTTGAATATTTTGTTCCACCAACAAAGAATGTGAGACATTTCAGAGTGTGTCAGAGGCACAAGGCGACTGACGAAGCAGAATTAGGGAACATAAGGAAGGGACTTCAGCCTGAGGAACTGAAGGGGACACACCTGATGGGGATGGTGAGCCTTAACCTGTCAACAAATGGAAGAACAGCTTTTAAGTTGGGGGTATGCTGGGGTCTGGTTGACCATTACTTCAGTCTTGGTTTTGTGGGATGGCTCAGGAGTGTTAGGTGACTTTCTGCTTGAGACAGTCTTAGGTTTTTGGAGGCTCTTTGGGAGCTGAGGTTTAGGCTCACGGCTGGAGACATCTAAGCTTGCTCCCTGGTAACAATGTCTCTAAATCTGTGTCAGTCTTGAAGGGGGATGAAGCTAGGTTTCCTAAGTTAAGGGTTAGTCAACCTCACTTTGTCAGTTTTTAGAAAGACCCTCTTTATTTATTTATTTATTTATTTTGTCTTTTTGAGACAGGGTCTCACTATGCAGCTCAGGCTGGCCTTGAGCTCACTTTTGTAGCCCAGGCTGGTCTCGAACTCGCACCGATCCTCCTGCCTCAGCCTCCCGAGTGCTGGGATTACAGGCGTGCGCCACCACGCCCGGCCAAGACCCTCTTTAGATTATTTATTTATTTTTCTTTGATACAGTACCGGGACCCATAGTGATCCTCTTGTCTCAGTGCCCCCTAGTGGGGGGATTACAGGCATATGCCACAATGACCAGTTGCAGCACAGCCTGCTTAGACTGCCCTCCCCAGCCCTCTCCCCGGGTTAACGTGCCTAGATCCTGAGTAGGGATCTGACCCAGTTTTAAGGTAAGAAAGGACACATACAGAACGAAGGTCAGGATGTGTACCGCCTTAGGTTTTCATTGGGCATC
Organism: Myocastor coypus; assembly: GCA_004027025.1. Taxonomy (NCBI): domain Eukaryota; kingdom Metazoa; phylum Chordata; class Mammalia; order Rodentia; family Myocastoridae; genus Myocastor; species Myocastor coypus. Next base: position 22,782 of record PVJA010014081.1, read on the forward strand.
TGTGGGCCCACGTGAAGTCACTTTTTACTTATTATACGTTTAGTACAGGGTCTGCAGGGTGTCACTATGTAGATCGGACTCGTAGTGATTCTCCACCAGGCCCAGTCTCAGTGGCAGTCTCAGCGCGCCCAGGGTGCGAGCCCGGTCGCGGCGCAGTGCCTGGGCAGGCGCCGCAATCCGCTGAGCTGTCTGGCCGGCCCTAAGTCACTGTTTTTAGCGGTGGGTATTCTGACAACCTCGGAAGAAAATGCAAAGAAAACGAGTACCGGGTTACGGGTTCCGCTCGTCACCTAGTGGTGGCCCCCGTCTCCCCACAGACCCTAGCCGGTTTTAGTTTGAATGGCAGCCCCACAGAGATTTCAGCCGTTTGCCTCAGTTTATGGCCTTCAGCGGGCACTTGGAGGGGGTTGCTCTTTCGGACTCCGGGAGGCAGAGGTGGACGGAGCTCGGAGGATATCCCCCGTGCCGCCGGTGGGTGTGGTAAGAGCGCCGCCCGGCGCCCCGAGAGCGGCTGGCGCTGGGCGGCGACCGGGAAGGTCTGCGCGGCTACAGCGACGCCCTAGTGCGTGGCGACGCTCCCTGCGAAGCGTCAGGAGATCTCGGCGCCCGCGGGAGCGCGCGCCCCGACTTCAAACCCAACTCCTGCTGTCGCCACCAATTGCCGGCCCTCACGCGCGCCGTCCTTTACGCTGCCCAATCGGAGTGTCACTCCGAGGCCCGCCTCTCAGCCCTGCCCCTCACTCTTGTCGCAAAAGGTCGTAAACCCCAGGGGCGTGCCGTATGACTTGCGGGAGAGGCCGCAGTTTGGGCGGTTCGCGCAGGCGCGTTCAGCTACGCGCGCTGGCTTGCTTCTACCTGTCTGCTCCCCGGCCGCGGGGTCTCAGCGTGTACCTCAGTGGGCGAGGGTTTCGGCGTGCCGTCGTCCTGACGGCTGGTGGCGGTCGCAGCAGTCCGACCTTAAGAGCCTCGCTTTTTTTTGGTCTAAAACGGAGCGACGGTAACGGTTTACTTCACGCTAGGGTCTGGCCGTGCCACCCCTTTTGCCTTAGTTTCTGCTACTGCCTTCGCCTCATTCCCAACATCTTACTAACTCTGTGGTTTCTGAACCACAAAACAGCCCACAAAACCAGACCCGATGGTTTAGTCACTCTCCTTTCGCTTTGCTCTTAATTTCAGACTTTATTTTCTAAAACATGAGGATTGTTCCCACGCGCTGGGTTGGAGGACAGCTGTTGATGAGACAGTGCTCCCACTTACGGCTATTTTGAGGTCTTCCTTCTGGCGGTTTCACTGCTTCAAAATCAAACTTTTGTCCAAGTTTCAGTTCTCTGGGCAAACTTTACGGTAAGCCTATTTACATACCTTCTTAGGCCTGAAGTAAGTGCATTTTTTTTGGTATGGAGAATCGAACACTGGATTATGCTTGCAGGCAGGCGCTGTGGCGCTGTTGGCGCTATGCAGCCGAGCGAAATCTCCACCCTTGATGTATATTTTAAAAGACCAAGAGTACAGTAAATGACTAGAAATGTTACGAGTAAATATTGGTAAAATTGTGTGAAATTGGATGTCATTAAGGAATAGCAAGAGGAATAGAAAAAGTGGCTATTTGGTTCCAATATTGTGTAAAAAGAAATAGTGTTACCTTCCTTTTAGGTGGTGCAGGAGGGCAGGACCAGAGGAATCTGATACAGAGATACTATGGTTTTCTCCCTTTTGGGAACAGCTTAGGAATGTGATTTGTTTATTGTGGCGTAGGACAATGTGGTCGGTCCTTTCTGAAAACAAGTGGAAGGAGGTGTTGGATCACATACTGAGAAGGCCTCTAATGGATTGTGTTACCTTTGTACCCATAGCATTAATCCTAAGTATATCCTGTGATGGAGATTATCAGCTGCCTAAGGGGCTGCCATATTTAATTTTTTCATTTCTAGTACTAGGGATGGGGATGCAATTATGTTGCATAAATTATCTTTTAGTGACATTTAGTTTTTGGGGGGATTTGACCCCTTAAAGGTGATAATTGTTGAAGAATTTAATGTATATTTTAATATGACTTATAAGTATTTTAAAAAGGAAGAATTTGGCAATTACAGGGCCAGACTAATTGTAAAGCCTGTACAGTAGTTTTGATTAAAAAGTACTGGGGTGCAGACAGTGAGTCTCAGTTCCAGAGGGAAAGTTAGGTGCATTAGAGACTGCTGAGAGAATGAAGGAGATCAAAATGGTCACTGGGTTCAGTCAACAGGACCAGTGAACTCGGTTATGTTGTGGTGCAAGACTAATAGGAGCGGGAAGTGCAGGTGAAAAAGGGCGCAGGTTTGGCTTTGTCACTACCTGGGTACCTGAGAGGCATGCATGGGTAAAGTGGACAAAGAGGTCTAGAATTCAGGTTGGAAGTCTGGGCTGAAGGTGTTTTAAAGATGAAGGAGGTGATACTGATGCACAGGAAAGAATATTCTGGGGCTAGACTTGCCAAATAAACCCCCAGCTCGCACTGTCCCTATACAACCTCAGTGTCTTGATTCCTTTTCTTGGGCTGGCTTCCTGAATAGAGTGAATGGCTACTTTACAGATTTGATGTGAGGATTAGAGAAATGTAGATAGATGAGATAATACATTACCCTTCACAATAGGATAGACATAAAGTATCAGCAAGTTAGCTGGGGTTATAGATTATTTCTTTCAACACATAGTCCCTGCTCCCTAACAGGTGCTATAAATCTATGGGTGAACAAGATAGACATTTCCCTAGGAAATTGACATTCTAAGTATAGGTACTCTAGGAAGGGGAGAAAGTCAAAGATGAGGCCGCTTACCAAGAAGATTGTCAGACTATCTTTGATTTTACAAAAGAAAAATACCCATTGTGTACTAAGCATTATTTTAGGCATTGGGAACCAGTGATGGACAGATACCTAAGGCCCTTGCTCTTTTTTTGGAGACAGTGTGTCACATGTGGTGCTAACTGGCTGTGAACTCACTACATAGCCCCTCATAGTGAGAGACCTTAAACTTGTGATCCTCTTGCCTCAGCCTCCCAGGTGCTGGGATTACAAGCATGTGCCACCACTCCTGGTTTAGGCCTTTGCTCCTAGAGGGCAGTTGTTTTGATGGAGAAAGATGGACAGGTACAAAACGACTAGTGGTAAGGGCTGGGGGAATTTAGAAGGAGTGTGATAGTGAGTCCAAGTTGGAATTGCTGAGAGCTAGCTTCACCTAGATGGGAAAAGCCAAGAAGAAGCTACTGTGAAAAGGTCTTGGAGAACATTCTCCTAGGCTCCAAGGCAGTTTTGCTTGGGAGGGCTACAGGAGCAGAAAACCTGTAGGTGGAGAGACATGTGGTAGAAGAGATGACAGCCTCTTGGGGCTTCATAGCATTCCTGTGCCTGATTCCTAGTCCACAGTCCTTGCTGGGTGGCAAGAATAGAAGCATGGGGATAGTACTTGCATTTGAGAACAGTCTAGCAGTAGGGTTCAGGGTGCGTTTTGCACATGGGTTTTGTTACCAGGAGTCTAATATAGCAGATGTGCTTTGCCTGGCAATAGAGTTTAGATTGTGCTTAATTGTCTTACTGTCCTTACTGTTTTGTTGCACCTGAAGGTATTTGAGTTGAGATCTCTGGGGCACGTGATATAAACTGCGCAACCAGAGCTGAGGTCAGAATCCTGGATGACCCTGGTGCAGAGGAGCAGCCAGGAAGAGGCATCCAGCCAGATAAGGAAGATGTAGCTGTGGCGCACTCTCGGTTCTCCTGGATGCTGGGCTGTAAGGGAGGTGACCCCTACGCCGGGTCGTTTTCTGGCTTCTCCGTCCTAATGTGGGGATGTTTTGAGCATGTTTGTAGAGATCCAGCAGGGAAGATAGTGAGAAATATGTAGGAGAGGGAAGTACCTAGGAGGAGGTGCTAACTGGCTTGAAGCTGGTAATGAAGTGCTGTGTGTTGATGTAGTTTGAAAACATTCGTCCATCCTTCACCAGCAGATGTATCTGTTTCTGTATTGGCCCTTCTCTGGGGGCCAGTGTAAATACCAAACAGACAGAACTTATACCGGGGAACAGATGAAGAGAGGAGCACATAGCTGCTGGCTGGCTGGCACTCAGTGCTGCAGGCTGGGCTGCGACCTGTGCAGAGCTGTGCGTGTCTCAGGGCAGTATACGCCTGGAGCCTCAACCTGGCAGTGCCTGACACTTCTGAAGGACAGCAGCAGTGGGGACAGCACGTGGTGGAGTAGTGGGTGAAGACTGGCTCTGGGAAACCTACCACCCAGGCTGTCAGGACTCACCCCAGTGCTGTGGGGAAGCCCGTGTTGCAGCGGTGGGTGGGGGTATGTGTGAACAAGGGCAGTGAACCCAGATCTGTTTCCCTGAAGCTAGAAGCAACACGTCAGGAGGTGGCAATGGAGGATCTGAGGCCTGGTGGCCCTGAATGCTCCTTAAAGCCTAGCCTTTGGGAGCTGAGGAGATCCGCGATGGCCAGTGTTCGTTTTAGCAGTGAGTGTTGCAGTTGTAATTTTCTTGGGAGTGGAAGCAGGTATAGTTGAGGTTTTAAGTTGTGAGCACGGGCATGGCAGTATACATCTATAATCCTCTCGGGAGGCTGAGCCAGGAGAAGAGTTGACAGCTCAGTAACGGGTGAGTATATAGTGAGTTGAAGGCCAGTCTGATCTACATAGTAAGACCCTGCTCAAACAAAACTGAGTTTTAGGTGCCTGTAAGTGAAGATGTCTTGCTGGAAGTTGAGTATCTGAAGTTCAGGGAAGAATCCCAGGCTAAGACTGTAGCTCTCTTTTAGTGTTTGGGGCTCTGACACTGAAAGTACTGTGGTACAGGGGTAGGCTGGAAGGAAGGAGGACTTGGACCAACCCTGAGCCTTCAGTGTGGGGAGGCACAGGAGGTACTGGGAAGGAGAGAAGCAGCTGATGAGGGAAGAGCTGGCAGCTGCACCTCAAGGTGGAGTGAAGGAATGTGCGTCACGTGTGGTGTTAGGGTAAGGCAGTTTTCTAGGGCCAAGCAGCCTGGAGGTGGGCATGAGGTTGACTGACCCTGTTATGGTGGCCTGAAGCCTGACAGGGATGAGTGCAGGACTTAGCTGATAGCACGCACAGCATGGGAAGAGGCGCAGGGGAGGGCAGCATGTGGAAGAGAGGCCCTGCTAGAGTGACCCTTGGTTCCTTGAGAAGGAGTTGGGCCAGGTGCAGAGTGGAGAGGTAATAGGTCCTTAATGGTCTTTGGGTTTTCTACTTTGATGAATAATTGTTAGTCTGTACTACCTGAAATCTGTAGGAACGGTCTTGTTCTTACCAGTCTTACTCAGGGTAGATTGTTACCAGTCCAGATGATAAGACAATCAGTTTACTGCTGGGTGTCTGTTCTCAGCTATAAAGCAGCAAGGCATTCTGGGACTTTCTTTACCTCAGAGTATTTTCATGTAATGTTCTGTCACAGGGATTTTTGGGAAAAAAACCCTGTTTCCTAAGATTATTTTCTAAGATTATAGAAATTTGTGTTCAGCTACTGGGAAGGGTTTTGTGTAGTATTTATATATAAAAATATTTTTGGGGCTGGGTAGATAGTTCATAGGCCTACCTGGCACCTACCTGGCAAGCATAAGATCCCCAGATTTGATCCTGGGACCCTCATGCTGTTTCTGACTTGGAATCAGGCATGGTAGTACACGCCTTTAATACCACCACACAGCATGTTGAAACAAGAGGATTGCTACCAGTTTGAGATCAGTGTGGGGACTACAGAAAGTGAGCACAAGGCCAGCCTGAACTGCAAAGGAGTATCCTGTCTTAACAAAGCAAAACAAAACAAAACAAAAATGCTTTTGTTGCAGTGAGATGGAAGATTTTCGAGGCATAGCAGAAGAGTCGTTTCCAGATTTTCTGCCTAATTCGTTCCTTGGTAACAGTGGGGTGTTGGATGATGTTACTCTGTCTTCAAACCTTGGGTTGCCTGTTGCTGTTTCCACAGTGGCGAGGACTAGAGCCAGCACTGATAACAGGTGAGATAACTGCCTCTGCTTGTACCCCATGAGCTGCGGCCTCCGTGGGAACACTCAGACCTGGGAGCACTGGGACTTGGTTTGCCTCACACTCTGCTTCTCTGTCACTCTTTCCGTTCTCTCACCTTACTGGTTGTACGTGCTTTATTCCATGTTTCAGAAGATGGTAGCCTTGGAACAACAGATGGCTGAGTCCATTTGTAGCTCCACAGGAGGCTCATGAGCTGTCTGCTAAGATTGACCTACGGGTGGCTCCTAAAGCCAGTCTCATGGCTATTAGGGAGTCCCTGTGTGTGTGTGTGTGTGTGTGTGTGTGTGTGTGTGTATTCATTCAGTGCAGGGTCTACAGGGTTTTGCTACACAGATTGGCCTCATAGTGAGCCTCCTGTTTTCAGCCTTCCAAGGGCTGGGATTACAGGCATACCACCACACCCAGTCTGGTCCACATGTGTTCAGAGTGGTGCCACCCTGCTTTGTACTTCTGCCGTTCAGCCTGGGTGGCTCTGCCCTGGGCTGGTAGGACTTCCTCCTCCTGCCTCCCCCCATCCATGCTCCTCAACTGACTCAGAGCTCTTTGAACCCTAAGTTCTCCAGTCATGTTTCTCTTTCTTAGGGACTAACCCAACTTTTATTTTCTTCACTATTTTTACTCTAGTTTTATAACCAGATTGGTGGTGGGTTAGATGAACCATATTTCCATCACTCCAAATGTGCTGTGTCCAGTTCATACAGCCTTGTGGGCAGGTCAGTACCTGCCTCTCCTCCTCTCCTTCCTGCCCGCAGGTGTCTGTGGCGGTGTGGATGCAGATCATTTCTCTGTTGCCCTGCAGTTTCTGGGGCATTGCACAGAAGGTGGTTGCTTTGACTGCTGGCTGTGCTATTTGTCCTTTTTCCTTGCTTATTGGTGATTTTTTTTTCTTTTTTTAGTTCTTCCATGTGTGCTAAAAGCTTTTGCACATTATTTAAATAACACAGTGCTTCACCCCATTGTGAATTCTTTCATATATTTTACAATGTTGTATGTGAAACACCTTTCAGCTTTGCTTAGTTTCTCCCCTTTAATTCTTTCATGTATTTACAATAATTGTACTAAAAGCTTTCTACTATACTGCTTACATACAATTTTTACACAGTGAATTTTCTCACATTTTATAATGTTCGTATTTGCTAGGAGCATTTCCATATTGTTTATGTACATAGAGTTTCTTCTATGTGGATTTTTTCATGTATTTTACAATAACATGTTCTAAAAGCTTTCTCACATTGCTTACATACATAGGGTTTCTCCCTGTGTGATTTCTGGTTGGTGCATTTTAACACGATTTAATTCTTAGTAATTTTGTGCAGGTGCCCTGATATCCAGGCCTCCTACTTAGAGGGGAGGTTTTCGGGTCCGTCTGTGTCGTATCCCAGTGGCTGTGGTGACTCTGAAGCCCAGGAGAGGGTGCAGCTCAGCTTCCAGGAGGAGGAGTAAGTCCACATGTCCCAGGCTGTGTTGTGTGGAGTGGGTTGCTGTATCTGACCAGTTCTAGGCATCTTGGGTTTCTTCATACATTCTGATCACCTTTTTTAGTCCTTTAAAACATTTTTTTCTGACTCTAAACGTAATATGTGTGCATTGAGAAAAGCAGAAAACAAAATTATTAAGAAGACTGTAAACTCTGTGACTCCACTCACTGAAAGACATTATACAGTTTCGTTTGTTATTCTTCTATGTGTAGATACATATTTCTGTTCTTTATGAGAAAAGATCACACATGTTTATTTACTGACATCTCTTTTTTTTTCTTTTATTTATTTAGAATTTTTAAAGGTTAGTATGTTGTGTTCATCTTTCAATAACAAGTGATGTAAATCTGCGACATAGTGACTATGTGTCTGTGTTTGGTATTTAGATTGCACAGTTCTGCTATCATGGATGAGATTAACTTCTTTCTGTTTCTTTGTGTTACTGGGGCTTCAACAAAGGGACTCACACTAGCTGGGCATGTGCTCCACCCTGAGCTACATTCCTAAGCCTTTTTATTTTAAGATAAATCTCACTGGATTTCCCAGGCTGGCCTTGAACTTGTGTCCTCCTGAGCAGCTGGGATTACAGGCATGCACCACCACACCCAGCTTGAACATATGGGCACTTAGGAGATTATTTTAAGATAAATTGCAAAGACACTTAAATTGCTGAGTCAATTTTTTATTTCTTTTTTTTTTTTTTGAGACAAAGTCTTACTATGTAATTTAGTCTGGCTTTGAACTTTGTAGGTAGCCCAGGCTGGCCTCAAACTTGCAGCAAACCTTTTACCTCAATCTCCTGAGTTCTGGGATTATAGGCATGTGCCACCACACCTGGCCTGTTTTTAAAATTTTTATTAGTACATGTTTGTAGTCCATTGTCATAACATTCATCATGGAGTATTTGTACATGTACATAGTACCTTTTAATTGATTGTACATTTCCCTGTCTCCCCCTCTCCCATCGCTTGTTAAAAGTATTTCCTTTTCAAGACCATTACAAATCAACCCTACTCTTTAGAATACTTCTACCAGTAGGTATATGAGAATACATATTTTTCAGATTCCTACTCAACATTTGGTGGCATTTTTAATCTTTGAGAGAGGAAAGTAATTTATACGTACATGTCTGGAAGTCTTTAAAACCAAAATTCAGGTAGTAGTTCCTTCTTGGCGGTGGCATTACACACACCCCTTGTTGAAATTAGCGTTTTGAATGGTGATGGGATCTGTGCACTATTGAGCCTTGTGCTGTGAATGGCTGTAATGGCGTTGACAGTGAAGAGACTAACTTTTGCAGGTTCTTCTGCCCGAACTCCTGCTGTGCTCTAGACACCTACAGACGCTAAGCAAACCCACAAAACATGTTAAACAGAAGTTATTAAAATACCCTCATTGGGTAGATGGGGAGATAGCTCAGTGGAATACAGGATCCTGAGTTCCATCCTTGGCACCACACACACATTAAAAACAAACAAACAACAACAAAAAAAAACCCTCATTTCAGGCCAGGTATGGTGGCTCAAGCTGTAATTTCCTCACTTGGGAGGCTGAGACAAGATATCTAGAGGTTGAGGCCAGCCTGGGATCCACAGTAAGAACTTCCCCCTCAGAAACAGAGCCAGTTTCAGAGCGCACTGAAGGGAAAAGTGCTGGGGGAGAATAGGTGGTGCTGAGGCACCTTCTGGAGGCTGGCAGCAGTGCTCATGGGAACCAGGATCTGGTAAGGTAGGCTTTAGGCTGTAGGCAGGAGGAGTCAAGAACAATGTGGTCCTAGACAGGAGCCTCATGTACTTGGAGAGACATGGGAGCCCCAGAGGGCCTTGTCTGCGCTGTGGGAGCAGACAAGATAGCGTGGGGAGAGGAGACCTGCAGGACAGCAAGGGGGTGGAGGCGAAGAGCACCAGGTCCGTCTTAAGTTGTGGGGACTGGAGGAATAGACGGAGACTGCAGTAGTGCAGCGGCAGGAGGGAGTGTTATGGAAGCCACGGCGCAGCCTGCAGCTGGGTGAGGAAACACAGCTGTGTCCTGGCTGCTTGGGGGCTGAGGTGGGAGGAGCCTGTTAGTCCAGGACTTGAGACCAGCCTGTAGTGCTGGTCTTGTGCCACAGCACAAACAAGCAGACAGAAACATACTTACGGAAGAGGCTATCCATCCCCCTGCTGAGTGAAGACCAGAGGTACCCCTTGGAGGCTGCAGGCAGCCCCTGCAGCACCATGCCAGAGGGACAGGCTGTAACGCTGTATTCACTGATGAGTTGATTATGCTGTGTGATTGTGGTAATGGGAAGGATCTGGAAAGGTGAGGCTCGTTTCTGAAAGAGGAAAGCATTGCTGGGCAATGTACACAGCCTGGAGAGCAAGGCTCAGAGTGGAGGGGCAGCCTCAGGGGGGCAGGAGCTCCCTCTTCTGCCTCCGTGGTGCCTCTGGTGGGGCATGTACTATGACCTGGAGCTTCTGCTACCAAGTCAGAGAGGGGAAGGATGGTGGTTTGAAAAGAGAAAATAATTTAAGGGAATGTAGGACAGTAAAGGACAGAAGAGACAGCAGCCCTCATTGAGTTGGTGTTGTTTAATATGGGTTGTGTGAGTGTGATGTTTCACACAGGTACATCTCTAGACATGCAGGTGAGGAGTGGTGGAGAGCTGTATTTTGCCTGGGTTGTGGTTTGATAGACAGTGGCGGGATGAGGAAATGAAGCTGTGTGATTGGCCATGGAGTCTCACTGGGAGGCACAGGATGTCAGACTTACAGAGCTGTGGCTCTGGAAGAGGTCCTGCTCTGAGAGCAGGCACCCAAGGGCGATAAGGCTTGGCAGGTCTGTGTGCAGTGATGAGCAAGAAGAGGTTTGTGTTGTAGCCTCACAACTGCGAGAGGTAGCTAGCTGCCAGGGCAGTGGCCTCCCAGGGCGCTGACTTCTGTAACTGCACTAGAGAGCAGTAGCCCTCACGAAGTTCAGTAGCCCTGTTGTGTCCAGCACAGCAAGCTGGGAGAGAGTGCAGCTTTCCTTTTTAATGCTTACGCTGTTGGTGTTTGGGATTTTGGAATGTGGGTTGCATATGAGTTGGGGTTGCTGGCTTATGAGGTGGTTTGCTGTACTTTTATAGATTGGTTATAGATTGGCTTGCTACCAGTTTTAATGGTCTCCCTGGAAGTCGCTCTTGTCAGTTTGACATGAAGCTCATGGCTTATTTTTAGAAGTTTTTGTGGACTAGCAGAAATGAAGGAGAACTGTACTCTAGTCCTCAGTGAACTACAGTGTCCCCTCTTTCGCTGTCCCTACCATCTTTGTTGTGGTAGGTTATAGCAGTCAGTTGGTCATACTATATACTTTTCTCAGGACAGGATTATAAAATTTTGGAAATAAAACTAAGTGTCGACTTATTTTTCATTTATCCAATGTCACCATCTTGCCTCTGCTGTCTTTCTGTTTTCTGCCACATGTGACTTTTGTCCATTTATAAAAGTCATCCCACCTACCCCCACCATCTTTTAGTACAGCACAATGTTCCTTACTTACCCACGAGTGCACCTTTAGCATGCACCTGTGAATTGGCACATACCACAGTCTCAGTCAAGAGTTAGAGAAGCCAGGAAATACATTGTCATTGGGGCTGCAGGGTTGGCCTCAAGCACAGAGTGATGTTCGGGCAGTGTGGAAGGGCTGTTGCCAGTTTCTCCATCCTGGCTGACTTGGAGTCGTATGTGAGAGTCTGTGGGTCACAGCTGCCTTTGGCGCCTAGAAGCGTCTTCCTGACCACCCTCCTCAGCCCTGTGAGCTACTGAGGACCCAGGAGCCTGCAGAATTGGAAATGTCCTAGGTTCTGACTGGACTAGAACTATTTCTTCCGGTGTTTTTTGCCTTTTGAGTGATGAAATATATAACTAGTTAATTAGTAAACTTACCCTAAGTAACCAATATTTTGTCACTGATGTGTTCTTTAAACTCTGTCTAGAAAAAAGAGCAGTATGGAAAGTGCACATCTGTCCCATGCTGTCGAGAAGCTGTCATCTCTTCAGAGTGAAGGAGCAGGCTCAGAAGAGCAGCCTGCTGACGCTGTATCTGCCTGCCCGCCTCCAGCTCCTACAGGCAGGGCTTTGGCTCCAAAGCCAGCACCAGGTCCTGAACTACTCAGAGTCTTTTCTGATCATGTGTTTAAATTTTGTGTTTTCATTTTCTCTCTGTGAACTGGTATTTGTCTTCTGCCATCATGTGGCTACTCTGCATGTGCCTAATACTATATTCAGGCACTGTGTATGAAAGAGCCTGTTTTGTGGTCCTCAGCAGGCTCAGCTGACCATTGCTGAGGTCACTTCCTTTGGAAACCATGCAGCCAGTCAGGTGTCCAGTGTTCAGTGTTTGTGGTGAGCAGCCTGTTCTGCTACACCTTCCACTTTCCTCCCACTAATACATGGTGTTCTCCTGGGGTTATTTTTGTTCCTTGAGCTCTTTTTTTTTTCCCCTTCTGTATTTAGGACAGGATCTCACTATGCAGATCTGACTCAGTGATTCTCTTATTTTTAGCCTCCCAAGTGCTGGAATTGCAGGTGCACACCACCCCAGCATGGCAGGGATCAAACCCTGGCTGCTGTGCTCTACCTAAACAGACACTTCAGTCTGCTGAGCTGTCAGGCTGGCCCTGAATTCATTTTTATATAACTCATGAATGATAAGTTCTCAAAGAAATTACTACATTTTAAGAAAATAAGTTTGATATTTCAGAAATATTCCAAAGTGAATCATTTGAAAAATTGCTGTCAAAATTACATGTGGTAGTTTAGGGGAAGAGGGATTACAGAAATGTGGGGCAAATTGTGGAGAAAAAATGCAGGCATCTATTGCCTGATGCCTTTTAACTATTTTACATTCTCTTTCATTTTTTAAAAGAAATAAAAATTGGAAATTGAAAGTTACCTGCTTTTAGCCTATAGCGATGACAATGTGTAACTCCAGTCTACAGTTAAGTGCTCAGAAGACCTTGTGTGATCATGTTAAGCAACGAGATAGGTGAAATGAATAGATATTTATGGGACTAATGAATTGATTCTATATTTTTTAAGGAAGGATCTACCAGGTGTTCAGGGTCTCACTCCTGGATTGCACTTGTAGTGATCCATCTGTTTACAGCCTCCCATGAGTTGGGATTACAGGGGTGCCACCACCCCCACTCTCACTTTCCATCTCAGTGAGCCCCGAGGGGCGGGGCCGACAAAGCAGGCCCAGGGATCAAACTCCCGGCCCCTGCACTTGTTTGCAGGTGCTTTAATCCGTTGAGCTATTTGGCCAGCCCAACATTTGCATGTTTTAATGCAGAAGATTTAAGTGATATGTTTGTTTCTCTTAATGAAAAATGCCAAATAGGTACAAAAATATGGATACCTCTACTAGTATTAGCTGTCTACCCTTTAGTAAAAAAGAGATTAAGTTGGATTTTTTCAAAATTGATAACATGTTTTGGAAGGAACCACTAAAAAAGTAAAAGGACAAAGTATGGGGAAAATAATTTGTAAACAAAAGGGAAAGTTACAATTTTTTGACTTACATAGCTATAATATATAGTTGAGCATGTAGTTTTCCCGTTGTTTTAAAATTGTAGACATCATTGCATTTCTGCATATTTTAGTATATATGACTGGTTTCTTTTCTATCGTCTAGTGAGGCAGTCTAGGCCGGTGTGGCTTGCTGCCCTGGGGTGGAGGAAGGTCACTTGGTGTTAGCTGGCTCACTGCAGTGAGTCTTCCATGTGGCTTGCTCTGTCTGCTCCCTTGGGCTGTCACTTGGTGGTCCATGCCTCGGGCTGCCTCCTGGCACCTGGCCCTCCACGGGAACTGCTCTGTCTGCTCGCTTGGGCTGTCGGCATTCTACATTGCTTCCCTGAATCTCTTGCAGTCTTTATCAAGCATGCACAAGCTTTGCACCATGTGTGGAGACCTCATTCTTGCATTTTTTTTTTAAATGTATTTAGTATAGGGTCTCACTACACGGATCCAACTTGTAGTGATCCTCCTGTTTTCAGCCTCCCAAGCACTGGGATTATAGGTATGCGCCACCATGCCCAGTCTCAGTTGCTATCTCTGTGGCCCTACCATGCTGAGGGTGGGGCTGGCACAACACGTTGGGGATTGAACCTTGGTAGGCACTTTAGTTGCCTGAGCTATTTAGCCAGCCCTCATTCTCTCATTTTTAACAGCTTAATGAGTCAGTGATGGGGTCCTGTGTCATCATTGAAAATATTTCTGCTTCAGCCAGGGAGACAGCTCAGTAGAATAAGTGCTCGCCTGGCAAGCTCAGGGTCTTATGTTCAATCCCTGGTACTACAAAAAAAAAAAGGAAAATATTTCTGTTTCACAATAAAAATGTTCAGTTTGTTAATTTCCTGCTTTTTAAAAATATTTATTTGATGTGCTCGCTTCGGCAGCACATATACTAAAAATATTTATTTGATAGAGGATCTTGCTATGCAGTTCAAACTTGCAGTGACCCTCCTATCTCAGCCTCCCCAGTGCTGGGATTACAGGTGTGTGCCGCCATGTCTGATTTCAGGCCAGCATGGCACGTCTGAGGTTCTGGGGCTGGTATGGCATATGGTACTGGAGACTGAACTCGGCTCCTCACACTTGCCAGGCAGGCACTTAGACTACTGAGCTATCTCCCCAGCCCTGTCCTTAAGTATTACTAGCCATTTAGCTGATAAAATGTTTTCTCAGTTTTTGTTTTTGTTTAACAGACCCTTCTCTTGACTCTCATGTGAGCTCATGGATGAATAGCCAGGAGTACAAGGTAAGTGTTGATATATTTGTTACCAGTTCCTACTTGACATCATGCATTGGTTAATATTAGTTAAAAGTCTTCTGTTTGTCAGTAGCAGAATTACACTAATAGCAAAAGTGGGAGTTTGTCTCAGGCCATGAGAAGGCTGTGGGGCAGTGGAGGGACTGGCTTAGTGCTGTCCTTAAGTGTAAAACTGCACTGAGTTCCCTACGTCCAGAACCGTAGTGCATGTTTTGCAGTCTAATGCTCAGGCTGGTCTGAATTGTTTTACTGTGTATTTGCTATGAATTTAACATGAAGTAGACCTTTGGAGGGAAGCCGTTTGCATGCTGGTGTGAGTATCCCTGGCACATCAAGAGTGCATGGGCACTCTGTTGAGTGAGGTATGGCATTCAGATACAGAGTGCAGTGTAGATGCAGAAATATGTGCTGCTCCTGCAGCCTTCTGCTGTGCTCTGTAGAGGAGCAAACGTGCCTGCCCTTTATTTCTTTTAGATTATTGTACCTGATGGTCAGAAATATCCTGAAGATGAGACTCCGAAAAGTGACTTCAGCCATGTTAGCTTACTAGAAAACGAGAAACTCCTGTCACTGACAAGCTTGGAAGATTCTTCTGGTACTGAGGCTCGACTCTGCTTTTCCTGGCCCTTGCATTGCCTTGCCACTGTGCTCCGTGTCCCATCTCTGTTGCAGTCATCCCTACACAGCCTTTGGGTCCTCATTTTCTTCTGCCAGCTGGCATTAAGATGGCCACTTGTAATGAGTGAATAAGGATTAAAACATGTGTTTCTGCCTATGAACCATGATACACTCATCTCCAGTTTGATACCCTTAAGGTGCAGAGTAGGCATCTGAAGGTGCTGCCTACTGGGAGCAAGGTTAACCTATGTGACAGCCCTCAGCCAAGCATTGGCCAGAGATGCATAGTGTGTGATGTGTGCTTTAGTAGTGAAGAACTGTTTGGGAATTGTGTGGCTCATAGATATTTCTGACCCAGCAGGGCATCCATGCAGCTCTCTGAGCAGAGAATCAGCAAGTTTGGCATAGGTACATGAGTGAGGTCCTGCTGTGGAGGCAAGAGCAGCTGCTACAGCCACCCTGCCGGGAGCCCACCGGCTGTGACTGGTTGCATGGCAGCTGTACAAATCCACAAGAAACCCAGAAGTGGTGGTGCCAGCTTGTTGATGGTGCTTAGGCCAGGTGATGTGCTGAGTGGGATGAAGGCATCATGATGTTGAGGCCCAGGTCTTAACTGCCAGCTGAGTTTATGTATTGTCAGGTTGTGGAATGAATAAGGAGTTTAGGAGAACTTGTTTCAGATTTAGCTTTTTCAAGGTGAATCGCCAAGTCAGGTGTTAAAGTATTAAGGCTCCCAGTGTTGATTGCAAAACTGACTTCTGTAGGCAGCACCTGTCACGGCCCCGCCAGTGATGGAGACTTCTGGCTCTGCCATGCCCTTGCTGAGCTCTGAAGACCACTGCAGTGCCAGCTTTCTCCCTTCTCTCCATCCTCCTCTATCGACTTCTTTGTCATTTTCATTTGCACTACTACTCATTGCACCATTTTTTCCTCCGCTGATTTGTGGTGCTGCAGGTAAGGTATGTGAGAGTCTGCCTCCACCCTGACCTCTTAGTGAGGTCACATAGCCTGTTAAATGCTCCTGACTGAGTCATGTCCTCATGACAGGGGCAAAAATCATCACTTCATTCATTGGCCTATTTTATGTGTTCTTAGCCTGCTTAAGGTTATATAGGTCAGTTGCTACATTATTTATTTGATTCAGAACCTTTGTTTGTTTATTCACTCATTTTTATGGCTGGCTCAGCCTGCCTGGAGTGCAGGGCTGGCGCAACATGTGGTGCCGGGGATCGAACTGCGGTCCCTGAAGCCGCCCAAGCTTTCCCAAGCAGGGCTTGGGACCACTGAGCCATCCCGCCAGGCTAACATTATTTATTTGAAACACTATTTTGCTTTGTAGTGCAGGCTGGACTTGAGCTCACCATGCAGCCCAAATTGGCCTCAAGCTCCCAGCAATTCTGCCTCAGCGTTCTGAGTGCTGGCATTCTGGATGTGTGCTACCGCATCCAGCTATTATTCCTTTTTTTTTTTTTTTTTAAAGATTAATTAATTAATTTTTTTTTTTTTTCCTTGTTTCAGAACCTTTGTTTGTTTATTCACTCATTTTTATGGCCGGCTCAGCCCGCCCCAAGGGCAGGGCTAGCGCAGCATGTGGTGCCCGGGATCAAACCGTGGTCCCTGAAGGCGCCCAAGCTTTCTCAAGCAGGTGCTTTAAACCACTGAGCCATCCCACTTTATGACTAAATATTATTCCATTGTTTTGAGAGACTATATTTGGTATATCTGTTTTGTTGGTACTTGGGTTGTTTTATCTTCTGGCTATTATGAATGGTGCTGCAAAAAACGTGTGTGTGTCCTCCTTTCTGCTGAGGTAAAATAGCCAGCAGTCATACCTTCAAAAAGGAGAGGTTAGGGCCAGGGAGATAGCTCAGTAGAATAAGTGTTTGTCTGGCAAGTTCAGGGTCCTGAGTTCAATCCCTAGTACTGCAAAAAAAAAAAAAAGAGAGGTTATTTTGGCTCAGGATTCATAGAGGCTCTGTTAATAGTCAAATGACTCACTCGAGGCAAAATGGCATGGCAGAAGGACCTGGGTGAGGGGAATCTGTTCATGCATGACATGCCGAGTTCCTACTTTAAATGCTAACTTTTCTCCTAAATTTTCCCCTTATGGATAGATGATGATATTAATGATGAAGAGTTTTATGATGATCATTTGGAGGCTTATTTTGAACAACTGGCAATTCCAGCAATGATTTATGAAGGCCTAGAAGAACAGGAATCTCTAGAAAAAGATTTTAGGTTACCTGCAAGTGTTCCTAGTCAGGTATGTTTCAGTGTTTATGCTTATTTTTAGAAATTTGACATTAGAAAATTACTGTAGGTTTTATTGGATGTTTAAATTGAAGCCTTGTTGTTTTTCTTGCTGTGGGTGGATAATCAGCATCAGTGTTTTCTTACAGCTTTATCCTCGTGTGTAGGAAATGAAAAAGGACAGCACAGTGAACTTTTTGTCTTTTATCCACATTGGCATTCTTTGCCACTCCTTAAGTACTTCTTTCTTAGAATCATTTGAAAGGAAGTTGCAAACATTTTATGACAATTCCACAAAATCACAGTTGTTCCCTAGCTTTGCCATAGTAGTTTAACTTACAGACCACATTCAAATTTTCCAGTTTTCCCTGACATACTATCTTTTATGATTCAGAATTCAAGATTATTTGCCTATAGCAGTCATGTTTCTTTTTTCTCTTAATTTGGAATTCTTTCATGGCATTAAACATTTTATAGAGCTTAGGCACTTTGGGCCCAGCGGGATAGCTCAGTGGTCTAAAGCGCCTGCTTGGGAAAGCTTGGGTGGCTTCAGGGACCACGGTTCAATCCCCGGCACCACATGCTGCGCCGGCCCTGGCCTTGGGGCGGGCTGAGCCAGCCATAAAAATGAGTGAATAAACAAATAAAGGTTCGGAAACAAGAAAAAATAAATAAATAAATAAATAAATAAATTCTTTAAAAAAGTGTATTAAAAAAATAAATAAAATAAAGCTTAGGCGCTTTGATTTGTAGAATGACCCATAATCTAGATATGTCTGGTTACTGTTTTCCCCCTGGAAGGATCTGGAAACATTTGGCAAGAGTTCAGGTGAAACTCTTCTTTTTGTGCGTTTGGGGCAGATGTAGATGGTTGCTGCAGTGCCTTCAGCCCACTGTCAGTGCTCACAGTGAGGTGGTGTTGGTCAGGTATCTCCAACAAAGGTCCCTGTTTGGTGCCATGTAGGGTCATCTGGGCAGACCCTCCCTCTCAATGCCATCCTCCCAGAAGCCTGTGGAAACAAGTTAGTTACTCCAGGCTGCAGTGCTGACTTCTGTACTCTTCCGAGTTCATTGCCTGGCACCCCTCCGTGAAGCAGACCTGCTTGTACCCTTTGTTCCCTCCTCTATGTGTTTAATTAAATAATTAATTAGATTTATATATTTGGTACAGGGTTTCACTCTGCAGCTTGGATGTACAGTGATTCTCCTGTTTTAGCCTTTGCAGCGCTGAGATTACACACCTGATTTCAACAGCTGGCTCAGTGGGCCTGGGGTGACACTGGCATGGCATGCAGTACCCAGATCACGCCTGGGTCCTTGTGCTTGCCAGATGGACACTTAGACCCCTGAGCTATCTTACCAGCCCAATATATTTAATTTTAATTGGAGGATTAGTATAATAAGATATTCTTTCTACAGGCAAGTGAAAACAGCAGGATAAGCTATCAGTTTCAATCTAAAAATAAGAGCACTCTGACTTCCCATGGCTCATGCTCTTTAGGGAGCTCTGAAGTGATTCATAGAGAGGCTGGAGAACGTCATGCTTGTTTGTCTGAAACCAGTAAGTGTTCATACGTGCTTCCTTTGTTCATATGTTGTGTGTTTGCCTTTGGTTTGCCTTTTTTTTTTTTTTTTTTGTCTTTTGAGACAGGGTTTCACTATGCAGTTCAGGCTGGCCTTGAGCTCATTTTTGTAGCCCAGGCTGGTCTCGAATTCGCACTGATCCTCCTGCCTCAGCTTCTCGAGTGCTGGGATTACAGGCATGTGCCACCATGCCTGGCTTGCCTTTTTTTTTTTAATTTTTATATTTATTCCATTTAATAAGAAGTAACTGTGATAGTATCAAAACACGTTAGTAGCACAAAATTTGATACAATGCATATGGTTGTCCTATTATACAGAGCACAGGGTGTAGACATAATTTTTCTAATCATTATTGGTACAGAAAAGTTTTTTCTCATTGAACTAAGAAAGTAGTTGTATACATAATCCCATGTTCGATAGTAAGTTCTTGGTAAAACTGGCAATGTTGGAAGCTGTTGATGTAAGCTTTTTACAGCTCCCCATTCTAATCTAGCTTTTCATCTTATGCCTTGTGGTTAAACTTCTGGGTGATTGAGGGCTAGTTTAAGCAAGACCTGTAGAGCAAAACATGTAACTTTTGTATATCCCAAGGTCAGTCAAATTCCCTCAGGATTTACTTTGAAACCATGTATAGTGCTTTGTAGAACTGTTATTGGTGTCAGCCATCTGGATGAGTGACAACCATTGCTTGTCCAGTTTGCTTTCTAGGAAAGCCTGAGAGAATGTTTTCTCTCTAGTTGACTCTCCTGAGGAGCACTATATATCGTCAGTCCCTTTTCTCTGTAGCCCCATGATTTCCTTGAACAGAAAATTTGAGAAAGCATTGAGTTGTAGGATGTTACAGCACAGGTTTTCTTATGTCCTGAGTCCTCACTGACCTTGAAGGGCTAGGGCCAAAAAAAAATTTTTTTTTTTTTTTTTTTGTCTTTTGGAAACAGGGTCTTGCTGTATAGTTCAGGCTGGACTTGAGCTCAGTTTTGTAGCCCAGGCTGGTCTTGAACTCTCACCAATCCTTCTGCCTCAGCCTCCCAAGTGCTGGGATTACAGGCGTGTGCCACCACACCTGGCTAGGGCAAATATTGACAATACTTGTAGCCCTTCTTTTTCTCCAATTTTTGGTCTATAAAATTTTATTCTTAACCCTGTAGAAGAGAAGCTTAGTGATACTGTATAATTTTGTGTATACATAGATTTCTAAATGTGTAAGAATGTATAACTGCTTTTACCACATTCTGTAAAGATTTATTATAATATCAATGATTGATAGGAAGTACCAATTCCGAGGTAAGTGTAAGATGCTTGATACTCAGAAAATTAGTGATGTTACGCTCAAGTACTTATGTTACAGAGTAATAGTATCATTTGTTTTTTGGTGGTGCTAGGGATTGAACCAGGGAGTGTTGCACTACTACATCCCCACTGCTTTTTTTTTTTTTTTTTAATGTTATTTTTTAAAATAAGGTATGACTAAGATTCCCAGGCTGATCTTGAACTTGCAATCATACTGCCTCAGCCTCCTGAGTAACTAGAACAAGTCACTGTGCCTGAACTGACTTTACCTTTTTTTTTTTTTTTTTTTTTTTTTTTTTTTTTTTTTTTTTTTTTTTTTTTTTTTTTTTCTTAAATTTAGGTGTTTGTTTATAGGATTTCACATATTAACTATCTCCTCAAATCTTGAGACAGGGGCCCAGCAGATGGCTCAGTGGTCTAAAGCGCCTGCTTAGGAAAGCTTAGGCAGCTGCAGGGACCGTGGTTCGATCCCCGGCACCACATGCTGCACTAGCCCTGCCCTCAGGGCAGGCTGAGCCAGCCATAAAAATAAACAAAAGTTCTGAAACAAGAAAAATAAAATAAAATAAAAAATCTTGAGACAGTCTACAACTTTTCCAAATAACTATTAATAATTCCTGAGTTTCATTTGTCTGTTTGGCTAAATTTGCTTTTGAATTGTTTTTCTATATATTCTTCTTTTTTTTGTTTTGTTTTGTTTTTTTTGTTCAGAGTCGGGGATTGAACTCAGGCCCTTGCATTTGCCAGGCAAGTGCTTATTCTACTGAGCTATCTCTCCAGTCCCCCTTTTTTCTATATATTCTTATCAATGAGATTGTTTCCTTTATTTTAACGTAAGTTCTAAGCAAATTGCTATTGGAAATGCAGTATGTACTTGTTCAATTCAGCGTTATGAATGGCTGTATTCTGTGAAGACATTTAAGAACTAGGAACTCATTTTCTGTATGGCAGCAGTTTGCTGTATTTATTCCCTGTGGCTGGTACTTCCTTTTTTATTTGTAGGGCTGGGGAGAGAGCTTGGTGGTTTAAGCACATGCCAGGCAAGTGCAAGTTCTGAGTTCCCTCTTGGTACTGCATTCTGTGTAGACCCCAGTACCCTGGGCACTCTCTACTGGCCCCCAAAACCATGCATGGTGGCACACGCCTGTAATCCCGGCACTGGGGAGGTGAGACAGGAGGATCACTGTGAGTCTGAACTGCGTATCAAGACCCTGCATTCAACAGCTCTTTTTTTTTTTTTTCTTTTTGTGGTATCAGGGATTAAACTTGGAACCCTGTACTTACCAGGCATGTGCTTATGCTACTGAGCTATATCCTCAGCCCTGAAACCCTGTATCCAAAGGAAAACAAAACCAAGATAACTTCATTTACAATCTCCTGATTTGTCATAGGAGAGATCAGGGCCAGGGTTAAGTGTTAGGTTCACATAAAATGATAGGATTGGCAAAATCAATTATTATTTTATGCAAACTATGACATTGTTCCATTAGCTTTTTTTTTCCCTTTGATTTTCAGGTCATTGTGTAGGTCCTAAAGATGGTAAGGGTGTGGTTCCATTTTCCACGAATACTTGGAGAGCTGAGAAGGGAAGGACAGGTCATACCAAAGTAAGTTTAGATTTGTTTTCTTTCAATTTCCTATGAAAAGAAAGTTTTGTGTCTCTATATCCATTTTTTAAAGAACAGAATTGTTGATTCCTGAAAAAATATAAAAAAAGTAAAAGTATTGATAATGCTTGTGTTTATATGTATATGTTACTGCCGAAATTATATTAAATATATCATTGCTCAAGTTTCCCTTAAACATTTAGTGGATTGAAGCCGGGCGTGGTGGCTCACCCCTGTTATCCCAGCACTTGGGAGGCTGAGGCAGGAGGATTGGTGTGAGTTTGAGACCAGCTTGAGCTCAAAAGTGAGCTCAAGGCCGGCCTCAACTGCATAGCGAGACCCTGTCTCAAAAAAAGACAAAAAACAAAAAACATTTAGTGGATTGAATTTAGATTATTCCTTTAGAAAGTCCTTTACCTGAATGTGCATTCATTAAATAAAAAGTGAAACTATCTTTTACTTTGCTCAAATGTTTTACATTCTGTTTGCTGCTTCTGCTAGTGACCCCCCATTTCTTGCAGGCTTGAACTGTAGTGGCCCTGTTCATAATCCTCTCCTCGGCAAGGCTGTGTGCCAAGGATAGTAGGCTGCTTTTTACTCTCTGGAGAGGAAGTGTGTGGCTCCTTGTGGCAGCAAAGCGGTCTTTTCAGCTTCAGTCTTAACTATACCTGTGATGACTCCCTCTTTTCAGAATGGTGTCATACTTCACAGCTGCTGGTTTAGAGCTTGGATATATCTTCTTGGGAAACACAATTGAAAACACTGAAGTGTATTATCGAAGAAGTGTAAAGCTATTGTGTTCTGACCTATATTTTTACACCTAAGACTGTGTTTTATGTAATAGTGTTGGCAAATCACACCCAGGTAATAAATGATGGTACTTGGATTTGAACTTGTCTTTTTCATGGCAACTCCAGTGTGCTTTCTCTTATATGGAGCATCCTCCTCTTCGTCAGACTGTTGGTTGGTGCATGTCTCCTTGCAGTAGTGAGGACTGTGGTCAGAATGAGTTTGCGCTCTAGACCGTGAAGGCACCAGATGTCTCAGTCCAGCAATGTGGGGAGCTGAGCCTCTCCCAGCAATTGTTATTTTAGAAAAGAACCTAAAGTGGCATTTGAGACAGGATTGGAGAGCATGGTTTTGGGATTTGGTTAATCTGCTGCCTGATAAAATCGCTATTGGCTCCTCGAGAGCATCCATACTTGCTGATGCTTTACTCCTGTTAAAAGGTGTGAATATTTATCTTGATTGGCTTTCATTCTTTGCCATTTTGTGAAGTGGTTAGTCACACTAATGGGCTTAAATAGTCTGATAGAGACTTTATTGTAACCATAAAAGTTAAGTGTATAGTTCTGTCATCTCATAATGTAGTAACTAGAGAAACCACCATGTCTCCCAAATCTATTGGTGTGCATGCTTGCTGTGAGACCATTTTGCAGTTAGATTTTTCTGAATTATGTAATATTGGTTCATATGTAGCCTAAAACATGGTAAAATACTGGATGGGCTCTTCTTTCACATCATAGGTGCTTTATATCAAGTGAATAATTTTCTCCATGAATGTTAAAATAAGTTACAACAAAACTTCTTGTTTGTCTTTTTATTGATTTTTTTTAAAGGAAAATACAGGAGAGGATGTTGTGTTGCAGAGCTCCCAAGTTACTAGTGAAAAACTTCACCCTGTTCACTTTCATGACACTGGCAGAAGTGGTTCTGACCCAGCTGACTCTGTGGGGCAAGGCGCAGGACCTCCTCGATTGGTATCAGATTCCAAAACCATTTTGCTCGAGGATGGATGCTTAGATGGCAAGGCTTCTGCAGTGCCTGATCAGAAAAGTATGGTCACAGTGTCTCTGAAGCATGCTTATGACAGAATTAACTCCACTGATAACCTTTGGTCACCAACCTCTAAAAGGAGAACATTTCAAAATTCCGAGTCCATGGACAAGAGTAAAGATGGTAAGGAACTATTTTGTCTTTTCAGATATGATTTAGGACATACCTAAGTTGTTTATCTGTTTCAGATACTTAGGTTTCGTCAGGGAACACATCCGTCTTTCATGCTGAACTACTTAAATATATTATGGATGGTAAAGATTTCTACATATTCTAGTATTGGAGAAGTGTTGCTCTGAGATAACACTCTTGGACAGAGATTTTTTTTTTTAAAGAATTTTTTATTTTATTTATTTATTTTTTTCTTGTTTCAGAGCTTTTATTTGTTTATTCATTCATTTTTATGGCCGGCTCAGCCTACCCCGAGGGCAGGGCTGGCACAGCATGTGGTGCCGGGGATCAAACCGAGGTCCCTGAAGCCGCCCAAGCTTTCCCAAGCAGGCGCTTTAGACCACTGAGCCATCCCACTGGGCCCCTTGGACAGAGATTTAGTGCAAGTTCCGGTTGTCCTGTCCCTGCCCTTTCAGGGTCCTAGTGTCGTGGTTGCTTGTTACTGCTGGGGTAAGATAGCCAATACCCACAAGTCAAAGATTTATTTTAGCTCATGGTTTGTAGAGGTTTCGGTGGATGATTGACAGCAAGGCAGGGTGGCATGGCAGGAGGGCATTGCAGAGGTGACACAGTCCATGGCAGGACAGGCAGGGAACAATAGCACTGTGCTTCCCTTTCCCTTTTATCCCAGCCTATAGGTTGGTGCCACCCACACCCGGGGTGGGCCTTCCTTTATCTACACCCATAACTGTTCTAAACCAGTCAGTTCTGATTTAGTTACCATATAACCTTAATCCGTATTCACATACTCCAGATGCAGGCACCTGAGAAAAGCTGCACTTAGGAGCCGTGATACCTCCCTCTGCAGTGTGGACTTTGTAGGAAGGCTGGCTCACTGCTGTCAGTGAACTGCTTTTCTTTTGGGGAGATGGATTTTCCTTTTTCTGTGTAGTTTTGGGAAGACTTTAGTAGTGTTGACAGTTAAAGTCAACTAAACAAAACAGTTGAAAACATTTTATCATTTTAGTCTTTACATGTATCATTGGATGTTTTTGGAATTTATATTTTAGAAACGAACTTCCCACAGAATGTGGTTTATCAGAATGAAGAAGGCAGGTGGGTCACTGACCTTGCCTATTACAAATCTTTTAATGATGAACAAGATTTAAATGTGTCTCTAAATGAGATGAATGAAGACTTCAGATCTGGGTGTAAGTAACCCCCTGTCACACCATGTCATTGTTTCTGCTGATGTTGAGATTAATATGTGTGCGCTAATCAGTATCTGATCCCTTTTTAGGCACAGTTGTCTCTTAGAAGCACTTTGCTAGTTTTTATGAGAACCAAGGCTGGTGCCAGTTACTCTCACTTATTTCCTTGAATAGACACTGAGCTAGGGGGCTGGCCAGTTAGCTCAGTGGACTAAACCTGCCTGTTTAGGCAGGCACAGGGACCAGGGTTTGATCCCTCCAGTGTGCTGTGCCAGCCCCACCCCTGGAGTGAGCTGAGACTGGGCACGATGACCTGCACCTGTAATCCCAGCACATGAGAGGCTGAAAACAGGAGGATCACTGCAAGTCGGATCTGTGTAGTGAAACCCTATAGACTCTGTACTAAATATATTTAAATTTTTTTTTAATTTTATTTATTATTTTTATTCTTGTTTCAGAACCTTTGTTTGTTTATTCACTCATTTTTATGGCCGGCTCAGCCTGCCCCGAGGGCAGGGCTGGCGCAGCATGTGGTGCCCGGGATCGAACCGCGGTCCCTGAAGCCACCCAAGCTTCCCCAAGCAGGCACTCTAGACCACCGAGCCATCCCGCCGGGCCCCT